>CAODLS013386133.1:0-38604 GCA_948243855.1 Flueggea neowawraea | reverse complement strand
GATATAAATTATAAAACCCTGGATTATTAATAATTAATCAAATTAATTATCCTAATAATTCATTTGCCAAACGAGAGAACATTTGTAATCCAATCCAATTCATTTTAGTGTGTGGCCTAATAGGCTCACTCGAAATTGACAATGGGTCTCGTCCCAAACACTTAGGCCCAAAGTCCATAAGCGGTATCTAGTAATACATTACGACAACCCAAAATTGAATGAAGTCGGTGATCCTAGTTAACCTTTCACAATTTGATATTTAGTCATTTTGTCTCACGATATCTATATTAAGTATAAGGCATAGTTACATGTCAACCTTATATTGCTTAATGCATTTCTTAATCTCAAGTAGATTGATATACAAATGACATTGATAAAACCTTTTATCAATTCATTTGAGTATGCATACATTCCATCAATCTTACTCATCAAGTGGCCTAAAGATATCACTCTTCATAAAAGAAACAAATCCATCACTCTCACCATCACTCCTCTACAAGATTCATGTCATATCCAATCATAGCCTTTATTGTTACCCTATTACGGATAATGTTTGACTAATTCAAAACATGTTATTCCTCATGTAGGAGTCGATAGTGAGTTTCAGTCAGAGGACTTAAACATCACCACTGTATAAAATCTACTTGTGATATTGATCATGAAGTGCTTTCATAGCGGGCCAGTCCAATACATGTTCCCTACCATATGTCTATGTTCTAGGTGATATCTCATATCCATAATCAATAAAACGTGATTATCCTCTTAGCAACATACTAACATTGGCTTGTCATCATTCCCATGATAACAATTGATTAGAGACTTTTAGAATAATATTCTTTTTATCTTATGGTTTTACTATCAAGTCACACACTTAATTATATAAGGAATAATAAACTATTCATAAAAGTTTTATTGTCATAAACAATATAATGTTTCATAGATATGAAATGAAATGCCTTTTTATTAAATAATAAATGCAATGACAATCTATATCATTGATTGGATTAGGGTACAAAACTAACACCTATAGTTTTGGGTTGCTAGGGTTTGAGGCTGTTAGGGTTTCAAGAGGGATGAGATTGAGAGAGGAGATGAGGAGAGAGAAAGGAGAGTGTGGCAGAGGATAAGAGAGAGAGGTATTTGACTGAATGTAATATTTTTTAACTAAAGAATTAAAATTATGGTATTTGCAAAATTGAACATTAAAAAGGTTGACATTTTAATAATTAAAAAACTCGTACTTTTATTTGTCAAAATTGAAAGGTAAAATATTGATGTTTGGCATAATTACCTTTTTTTTTGTATGCATACTATATCTATAATGGACTTATTTGAAAGGAGTAATATGTTTTGTAGTTTGTGTATTTTGTGTAGTTTTTATAATAATTAATAATAATTATATGATTAAAAATATAGAGAAAATATGTCTTTGAAGAAAGTTAACTATATAAAAAAATGCACGACATGTTAAATATAATATGTGACAAACAAGTCCAATATATATGCCGATTGTGATATTTTCGACGAGAAAGTGTTATCTCAGGCTTTTTTTGTAATTATATATTTTTTTGTTTATTTGTGTATAAATTCCTAAACAAAAAGTGCACGTGTGTCGTTGTGTCCTAAAACGACACCCCGAAGCCCATGAGCCTCCAAACTCCTCTGTTTTCTTCGGCACACAGACAAAGCATCGAAGAAAAAAAAAACCAAAAGCATTGAAATTTCATGGTACCAGAAAAAAACACAGCAGCAGACAATCCTATTCCCAGTTCGGTGCGTTCATGTCTCTCTACATCGTTTCATTTCTCAATTTGTTTCTTGGGTTTTCGATTCACATCAAATCCTAAAATGGGTTTGTTTTATTTTCTTACATAGGTTTTGAATCTTCCCAATTGTTCATGTTTCTGTGTCTGTGCTCTGTTTTATAATTTCTTAAAAACGTTTGGTGGATCTTATCTCCATTTTTATTATGCACGGTATTGCATAGCTTATAGTTGTTATTATTGATTGAAGTTTAGTTTTGAACTATATTGTGTGGAAGATTTCTGCTGATTTCGATTGAATTGGAAGTTTCGTGCATTTGCTAGTGAATTAATGTATTTTATGCTCCTTTGCAGGTTGAAACTGTGTTTTGGGAGCTAGGGTTTTAGGTTGTCCATAAATGAGGTAGTTTTTTGTTACCTGAGGTTTTCCTGGAAGTCCAAGGTTCTGATAAGGACTTCACGTTTGGTGAATTTATGTTATTTTCTAGAAGTTAACTATGATGTCTAATCAATTTTATGCTCGAATTGACACGTTAGAGCTCAAATCTTTGATTATTAAGAAGATAGGTCATCAAGGAGCAGATAGGTATTTTGATCAGCTTACAAGATTGTTTGGTTTCAAGATTTCCAAGTGTGAATTTGACAAGTGTTGTGTTAAGATTATTGGTAGAGAAAATATATCTCTTCACAACCGCTTTATTAAATCAATTGTCAAGAATGCTTGCCTTGCAAAAGTTCCCCCGCCCAAAATTAAAAGGGCAGGCAGCAATTTTATCAATGCCTCAAATGGTAATCAGAAAAACTTTCTCCAGTCCCTTTATGGGGATGCCTTTCCTCCTTCCCCTCGCAAAGGCAGGTCTCCTGTCAATAGAGAGCTCAAGTTTAGGGACCGGCCAAGTCCTTTGGGGCCACTTGGAAAGCCCCAAAACATGGTGTGCGAGGAATTGAATTCTAGGGCGCAAGAGCAGCAGAGTGCTACAGAATTGCTCTCACTTGGTAGCAGACCTGTTGAAGTTGCTTCTGTTGAAGATGGGGAAGAGGTTGAGCAGATGGCTGGGAGTCCAGGTGTTCAAAGTAGAAGCCCAGTTACTGCTCCTTTTGGTATTTCAATGAATTTGGGGGGTTCACGAAAAGCACTTTCAAATTTTTCCTTATGTAGCAATTCTCACCGATATACCTGTCTCAGTAGGGGTGAGCTGCCTGATACACAATCATTAAGAAGCCGTTTGGAGCTGAAGTTGGAAATGGAGGGTTTTAATGTGTCTGCAGAGTGTGTTAACTTGTTGAATAATGGATTAGATGCATATTTGAAGAGGTTGATAGAACCCTGTATGAGTTTAGCTGGCTCAAGATGCCGGAATGAGCAGTTGAAAAGGTCAAATGATCAGTATACTAGTCATTTGAATGGGATAGTACCTGCTGGGCATATGCAGGGACCTATAGAATCTGTTTATTCATCGATGTTGGATTTTCATGTTGCAATGGAGTCTAATCCGCAAATACTTGGAGAAGATTGGCCCATGAAACTTGAGAAAATTCTTCTGTGTACTTCTGAAGAGTGAGGAATACCTTCAACAATATCAGTTTAGCAGTTAATGAACACCATTCTGAAAAGGGATGAAACGAGATTTTGGTTTGCACTGAGTTGACGATTCAGTTTTTGAATTAATGATGACCCCAATTTTGCCTTCACTTACAATGGATAGTTGCAATCATTGCCAGAGAATATGTTGTAGAATTTAGGAATCTTGGAGAAAGATAGCAAGGATGCGAGGCTACCTTGAGGTGGTTTTAATTAGGCAGTCACAACTGCTGAGGGAAACATGTTTATACAGTGTAAATGTAAAATTAGATACAAAGTAGTCTTACTGCTTTTAGAAATTTACACCATTCTTCAATTAATGCCACGTCCATTTCTTCGTTTCCCTCAATGTAGTGGATCAAGTTATCAATGCAATAATTTTCTTCTTTGAAGAGTTAGTCTTATTTCTTTGTGCCTTGTTTGATTTTTCCATTCAGAAATTAGTCCATTATCACTATTTTTGTTGTAGTTTGCAGCAGATTGAATCCAATTCTACAAATTTTTATGTGATGGGACAAGGTTTAGCTCGTGTTAGTCTTAACTTGGAACATCTAAAACTGATACTTGATTATATAACGTCATGTAAAGCTTGAAAATTTGTTGTCTAGATTATAGCAGCTCTCTGTTTCATTTGGTTAATGCTGCAGGAAGTTTTCTCGCGCTAATACATGTGATTGTTTTCATGCAACAAGAGTGGAGGGTCTTAGTTCCCCCACGATAGAGGTAACACTTTCTTCGAAATCTGTCCGAACGGTTGTTGCCCAACCTCAAGTTTTCTGCCGAAGCTAAGGGGAATTCAATTGTGGCCTTGTTGTTTGGAGCTGCGGTGTTAGAAAATTTGATCCCAACCGCAACAATATTTGTCTGGACCGACGTAACCAAGAAAACTCCCCAACTCTTGGTCTGCGTACGTCATTTCTCCAGTTCAGATACCTAAGCGCATAACTTGAAAATACTGACTTTTGAAAACAGTTGCGCATGTATTCGTTCGCTTGCGGATGCAATTTTCCGTCATAGTCAAGGTAGAAAACGGTTCAGATTACTCTTGTTCTCACCAAATTGTTGCAAATCAGTGGAAGATTGTGGCAAAGATTATCTTTCAGAAATCTTTTTGCTTAACACATAACTTGTAGTATTTTTTTTTTTACCATATAACTTGTAGTATTTAAATATGCTTAATCATGAAAAACGTCTCTCATGATTAAAATCTTCAGTCTACACAAAACAACGGGACTTTTCTCCTCAGCTCTCAGGTCTTGGGTACAAACCCCACAGAGGAAACGGCTTATGATTTAATTACCATTGGACATGGGGTTGACAATAGAAATGGATTGATAGGCCCAATCCTTCGTTAGCTCATTTGTGTGTCAAGGTGATGAGATTCGGTCACCTTATCGAATTCAGCTATGACTCTTCAGACATTCCGCAAATGAGAGTAATACATGCATGATCACACCCAGCAAAAATATACTACTACTGGTCGCCCCTAATTCTTTTTTATTCTATTAAAAAAATGCCATGTGTCAAAAAATATTTATTTCTTATCATGTCCAAACAACCACTTGCACATTTTCTCTCCAAATCTGATTGTTCTCACTAATCCCAACTTTTCCTTGGACTTTTACACACTCAAAACCGTTCATTTCTACACAACTTAGGTACTCAAGTATCGACATCTTTCGACCAATTTTTAATTGCACATCTCCTCTCCTCAGCCTATTTAAACCCTCATCACTCCACAACCAATATTGTCTTTCGACTTCCAATTCATACTCAGAAGTATTAGGATCATCTAGAATAAATTGAGCAGCTATCTTTTCCATTGATTCTTTATTTTATTCTGGCTCTAAGAAAGGGACTCCATTGATATGATGAATAGCATTTTCTATCAAAAAGTTTTGGGAGTTATATGCTGCATTTTAGCACATTTAAATACGATAATAATTTTAGTATCCTCCACAATGTCCCACACAGCTTAGAACCTAACACAGTAACACCTAAACTTGAACATTCAAGTCTCTGCTTATAATGCCAAAGAGCAAAAACAAAATTGAATATAATTTCAAGAGACGTGCTTCAAAATGACATGAATTAAACATTTACATATATGAAGAACCGGTTCATGCACAGCCGAATGATCCCCTATACATCGCTCTATCTATGCAAATGAATAACCAAACGTGATTGTATTCCAGCTCAACTCTGTCTAGAGATGGGAGACAGTTCATGCTCCCATCCAAAATATTGTAACAGCCTTCGTAAATATGCAAGGTTGATTTAAAAGATTCCTGTAACTAGAATGTGATCGTCCAACGAAAAAACCTGTAAATATTTCTCAGAACGGTTCAGAGGTTTATCTGCATTAGCTGGTAGATCCTGCTTTCTCTAGACTTGCCATGTATGTCATATAGACAGTCCGCAGATACGAAAACGAATTGCTCACCAATGGCTGTCGAAATAAAAACATACACAAGACAAGAATGAATAACAATCGCTGAAAAATGGAACAGATAAGAATTGATGGCAACATACTAGTTTCTAGTGAACCAACATACCTGAAGATGAACAGGGACAAATTTAAATGTGATGAAATCACATGCGGGCCATTACATAATACCAGTTTTCATTGTTGGCAACAGATCACGTTTTAAGCGCACAACAATTTCAGAGCTGCTCTCACCTGAAAAGCAATCATGCTGCACATAAATTTCTCTACGCAGTGAATTTATCAAATTGTAATTCTTATGCTCTACTGATGTAAATTAGAAGACAGAACTGTTCTCATGTTGTAGAAAACTCTAGAATCTGATTCAGCTCAAGGTTGTGCAATGTGACATATCGTAACTGAAGTCAACAAAATTTTCTTAGTTGTGACTCATGTTGACTGGAATCACTGATCACCTAGAGCTAGTACAAAGTACAATGAAAATTCAAAGCTTTTGACTCATATTTCGAACAAACAAAACTGAGTTGGTGGCAGAAAGTTCCTTCCACAATAAAAATAAGCTCAGGTGGCTCCATGGACAAGAACACATTGCCAGATACTTGACATTAAACGTAAGTTGCTTCACTTGTGATTATCTCATCTCTCAATTTTATGTTATATGTTTACTTCATTAGTTATTGACATGATCACTACACTACAGAAAATTAAATTTCTAAATATTCTCATTTACTGAATCTCTCAAAACATTCAAATTCACTTGATCTAATGCAGAACAATGGAAAATAGCTATTCTTTATACGAGAGAGTAATTCTTGAATGAAAAATATTACTAATCCAAACTTAATTATTCTTTACTGGTCTAACCAGCAACCTTTTGTGCACAATGTCCTGAAAACAGTATTCGGGGGTCTATGTTTTTGGCTAATTGAATACCACATTGCAGAAACAAAGTAAATTAGAAGGTAGAAAAATTTGACCAGCTAAAAGAACGTGTTTATTTTTGTTGAATTGAATAAGATCGCATACGGAAAATGCAAATAACTTAATCCATTTGGTGTGTGCTTTTTAAAGCCTGAGATACGGTGATTCCTCTCGTATCAAAAAATATCTGTGATGTAACTGGGCAAATAAAAACATTAATAACATTCACTCTCTACATGAAAAAAGTCAGTCTTACCTTGTAGATGTGCATTCAAGGAGAAGAAAACAATAGTCATCGCTGGTCCATAAGTAGTTTGCCCCATTATAATCTTCTTAAATGTTGTGACTAAATCTCGCTTCCGGAAAAGCTTGGAGATGAAGTTGAACCAATAATGCAATGTTGGTCCTAAAACTAGAAACCCATATCCAGCCATGCGTAACGTCCTCACCAAATCATATGGTTCCGAACTTGGAAGTGAAATTGTCTGAAAAGAAAACACAGTTCATAGAAATTCTGCAACAATTAAGCAAGCGTCATGAATCTCCTACAGGTCTCAAGACAACAACATCAATATAACACGAACAGCAACTCAAGCCTGCCAAAGCCATTTGGGTTTTTCTTTTCTTTGGAAGTTCACTCAAATATCGTTAAAATTAAAAAATATATATATATTTGGAAAAATATAGAAAAAACCAGAAATTATTTGGTATGATATCAAATTTTCCTCTTCTGAATATACCAAAAATATACTAAAAAATATACCAAACCAACAAAATTCTTTAAAAATTACAATGTTATACAGGTAATATGCTAATTAATATACCAACACAAGCAATAACGTCTAGCGAGAAATTGACTTGGAAAAAAAAGGTAAAAAGAAGCAGCTTATTGTTTACCTGAGATGACAGGTCGGCGGCAATGTAAATGAGGGCCGACGTGATACTTTTGGTCAAGACAGGCCGTGACTTTATCATTTCCAAATACCAAGTCACAAGCCCAAGCTTAGAAAACCACGCCGTGGAAGCCCGGAAGAAGAGGAGAAAGCCGACGTGAGGAGTGAAAGAGATAACAATCGCTCAGATCGATCTCTTGAGTTTTTTAAACTCAAGGTTGTAATTTACATTACCCTCTCTTAAGTTTATCTCAAGGTTGTAATTTACTGATTTGCATTACTCAACTTTCTTCCTCATCTCTCATCCTCCTCAAGAATTCTTACACTCGGATGGAGTGATCCTGAGGGTCTTAGTTCCTGAATGTTAAGTAAAGTGAAATTATTTTCATATTATCTCAGTTAAGAAATCTATTCTCTAAAAATGTGACTTCTTATAACTCGTTAGTATGACAATTCTTATTGTCTCACGATTAATGTATCATTTTGACACAGCTAGGTATCTAAAACCTTAAGCCTCTTCTTCGTTATTTATAAAGGAATAGTAGACATTGGCGATATATCTCTTAGTTTTAAGTGGTTTAGGTCATGCATACGACTTATCCACAACCTATGAGATATATAAATAACATACTAAGAGGGTATATGGTTTTTGAACGTTGTGGTCTTTGTCATCATAGTTCTCACTAAATTAAGGAGAGTTTCATTTCTCCTTTCAGCTAAACATATTATTCGTAGAGTATGTGAACAAACATCTTATGTTCACTTCCTTATCATCACACAAAACTTTGAACTAGTCTTATTGACGTTCACAACCTTAGTCGATCCACAAAGCTTTATTTGATTATCATCTTGCCTTTCAAGAAGAAAGAACCAACTTGACAATTGTTACTTATGAAAAATCAAATAGATATGTCTGTGTCTTCCACAGTCATATATACCAAAGTGATGAAGTAGTAGGTCTTAGCCTTGCATCTTAATATTTTGATGTCAAACATCAAAAGTGGATTAATAGCAATGAATATTTTAGCTCATAGTGCCTTTTAAAAGTAGTTTTATCTCTAGTTTCCCTTATTCATAATGCTCGCAAATTATACAACTTGAACTTACACAATTGCCTAATACTCCCACTTGAGCTAATCAATGTACTCGATTTTGCCAATGTGGTTGATTTACGTGCATTAACTTCACATAATCCATCATGACCACGTGAAGTAGCAACAAATGAAAACATAGACTTTCAATAGTTAGGCTATTTACCTTAACTAAGAAACCACTTTTAGTGTCAAAGTAGTCTCCCACTCAAAACATGGTTTAACAAATACCATTATTATTAGATCACAAATTGAAGGCAAACTTCAATAATATCTCGATAGAATTTAATGCAAGAAAATATTTGGCTTATGTACCAGTCCAACTCGTACATGCCAATTTCTTAAACTGTCACTTTCGAGTTATTCCTTGCATGCTAAACTTGTTCTTACTGGAACTAGTTGATGTCTAATGAAGTCGCATCAAAACTTCATTGTGCGGTCTTAAAAGTTGAATTAATTATCTACTAATAACGAAATTCAATAGAAAATATTGAACAACGTAACTCTTATCACTCACGTGTGTTTGAGCAACATACCCTCAAAGGTGCATCACCTTACATGTTGTCCGCCTTTGGTTTTTAATGTTTCACTCACAAAATATCGGCATTGTCCATGTTCAAGGTTTTCCTGATAAATTCTGTCTAGTCTCCACTTCTTAAGGACTTAAGGTTCTTAAGCCTTTTTCCTCACTTTTATATTGAAATTAATCTAATAGAATAAGATATTATCAAATTCCTCACAATTTCATATTGGAAATAAATGTGGGTTAGATGCAACTCGATTTGCTCCTAACTTCTGGGCAAGAAGTGGATAACAACTTTGGACCTCGTCCTTGATCAAACAATGATCAAGATCACTAGCTCTTTAATCATATAGGCCTTATGCTTCAACTCACATGATTAGAACATTTATAACAAGTATTAGTATCAATGGTCAAAGAGCACAAGCTTAGATAGTGTCACTCTAACTAACTGCTCCTTAAAATGCAAATCACAGATACATTGCATCTTGATACTTGTAAATTAGCCAAGTGAATACATTATTCTTTGTACTAACAAGATGATAGATTTAGTGGAATTTTCTAACTTCCACATCATATAGACATTTCAGTCCAAAATATGTTGAGTGGTTTTCTACTTCTATTTGAATTTGGCCATAACAAGGTTCAAAAGGGCATAAGTGCTTGCTCTTAGAGTACACGCTAGATTATCATAATCTAGGATTTACAATTGTTGCATCCGAAGCTCAATATAGCTTAATTATACGTTTCCGTATAACTCAACATCAATCGACTTTACAAGCAGTGAATATCACAAATAAATATTACAAACAATAAGACATAGTACCTCACAAGCAATTCATATAGCAATACGCATAAATTTACTATCCAACCAAAATTAAACTAGCATAGCCTCTTATTAAGCTTTGAATCAAAATGTACACTATGTGCATATTTATCATCTTGGTTTTAATAATTAACCATACTATATTTAATTTTATAGACAGTAAATAATAATTGTTTAGATTCACTTTTAAAGTACACATGACTTAGAAAAATTCATGTTGGTCATCTCAATTATCTATGTGAATTCAATAACTGAGCAATATATTTAACACACAAAAAAAATTACATATTAAATTAAGGCAAATTAACACAATGATAAGCCAAAACAATAAATAAAATCATCATCATTTATTAAACCAACACGGAATCCAAATCATATATCTCAATGTTAATATAAGTACAATAACATTGGACAACATTAACACAAAAATATGCTAATATCCCCAAAGAATAATACTATACAAATATAGTATTAAACATATACCTGCCAATTGGATACAAGATGAACTTTTTCCAAAGTGTTAAAATAGAATTCATAAGTGGTTGTGTCAACTTATCGATAATTTTATAAATCATATGACCTTAAAGTGGATCTCCTACTTCTCATGATATCTCTTCCCGATCATGGTTTAATCTCGGACATACAAATCTTGAAATGTTTTTACTTTCTGGAATCTCTAAGTATCATTTCACGACACTTAAGAGATCACAATTCCATAAAATTCTAGAATGGACAAATAGTTTAACCAACACTGGTGATGAGTAAAATAATAAAACCTTCATCACCTTTAAGCATTTAATGCACAATTAAACCTTCCCATTATGAACACCATCGTCCCAAAATACTCAGTTCTGGAGTCTTGCAAATTATCTTTTAATTTACAATTATGTTCATGCAACATGGTTTTACCCCATTCGTTTATTTGTAATAAATTACAAATAAAACGAGTATATACATACTTTCGTATAACCCAAATAATTGGTATCTAATCTCAATTATCTAAATGAGAACCATATACGCATGTTTTATAAATTAATTATTTTGAAAACTAATTTTCAAAATAATTCTTAGCAGAAAATACATTTTTCATAATTTTTAAATAATTTTTAATACTCATAAAATTTGGAAAAATAGTTTTAAAAGTCAAAAAATTGTTAAAAATATACCAAAAATTTCAGAAAAATCAAAATTATAATTTTACAAAAATGGCAGCCAGGACAAGTGGCACATGCCCGAACGCGCCACGTGGCAGAATCTCACATTGACTAACCGAGTTTTCATTTCCAACTCAATTGAATTTGCCAATTGGTCTTGATTCATTGTTTCTATTTACACCTTGACTAACCGAGTTTGATTTGTCTCAATTGGGTTTTTCAATTGGTCTCAGTCCATAGTCTCGTTTACACATTGATCGACTAAGTTCGGTTCACCTGTTATGAGCGGGCCACTTTTTCAAACATTAAGGTTTTATGATATTTTTGCTCTGTTTTTGGTATGTATCTATCTATCTTGAAACCATCTCGATTGTTGATTTGTATGATCTTAATTTTGTATTTTTTTTCAATTTGATTCTTTTTAGTGTTTAATTAATCGGTCGATAATTATTTGGCTATCATGGTTTAATGTGGATTGGAAAGTAAGAATTGATCTTGAGGTCAATTGGTTGGATTGATACTAGATTTTTGTGCTTTGAGGTTTTCTAAATTGTTAAAAGAATTGAGAAAAATTATATATTTTGTCATTATTGTCTTCTTAAGAACGGAAACAAATTTCCCCATGCAAACACCGGCCACTTCCTCTTTACGTGTAGATATATTTCTTAGGACAATTGTTTGAATTAAAATCCCACCCCTCAACTGACAATTTATAGATTCGCCATTTACTTTTTCCCACCAAGCTCTTGCGATAAACCTTTGTCGCAAAATCTTTGCTATTTTGTGATGCATATTTGCATCAAATTTGGTGTTCCTCATCAAGTTGCTCGCAAAATCTCATGTCTCTTCTCCACTAATTAGCAGTTGTTTATCATTACTTTAAGCAACGAATACTTTCATCATCAATGTCACCTGGAAGTCTCATCTCACAGTAGCGACATCGCCTCGTCGTCTCAAAATGCGACAATAGAATATTCCTTGCAAATTTTGTTGCTACATGTCAGTATGAATTTTTCCATTAAATTTAGCGACACCGATCTGTTGAAGCCAAGTTTATCGACAAAATTGTGTCACTAATTCCACAGTACACGAGTTGCTCGAAGAAATTCATGGAGCTTGAGTGTTCTCCAAGTTGGACCTCTGAATTCTGTTGGAGAGTTTTCGGTGGTGCCTTAACGAAATTGTGAGAATAAGGTCGAGAGAAAACGAAGACAACAATTTATAGTGGTTCGGTCAACTATGCCTACGTCCACTACCTAAATTCCTCACTTATGATTTTTCCAATCCACTATAACAATGATTGATTTCAGCTCAATCCTCCAAAATCTCACAACAAGATTGATTGCAGCTCACACCTCTAAAAACTATACTACGTTGTTTTGTTAGGTTCACAACTAACATTTCACACACCCAAAGTGTATACAACAGAAATACAAATAATGAATCTCCATGCTAGAGTTTGGTGTATGAACTTGATGTCTTTGATTTTGCCTCTAGCTTGATCTTTGGTGTTTTTGATGCTTGAAATTGATAGGAGTTTTAGCACAATGATATCATATGTTGTTCCACCATTTCCTTGCCTTTTTTTGATGTATTTATAGTCTTTCTATGCCATATGATTGTTGGAGTTGGTCAACTAGTCGTTGGAGTACATTTAATGTTGTTTTATGCAGTCTGGGTGCTCCTTAACATATGTTACACCAATGGTTACGTACATTACCTGCACAATTCCTAGTTTACGTACGTTACGCTTCCCTCAACGTATGTTAATCATGTCTCAACTTCCTTAACGTACATTACACATGCTTTACATACATTATTTTGACCCTTATTCATTCCAGTAGCTTATGTTTCATTCAACATCATGTTTTACATACGTTACCTTCTGCTAACGTACTTTAATCCACCTTAATGTACATTATCTTTGGATTAGGGTTCATTAAGCTCTTCCTGTGCTTTGTTTCGCAACTTCGAGCCTTCTTTCGTGATTTACTCCAAGTCTTGAATTTTGTTCATCATCAAAAATTTTCTTCATCATTAAAACATAGAAGGATCTTAATGTTGATCACACATGATCCAACAATTTCCCTCTTTTTTATTATGAAAAAACCTTCAAGAATTTAAGATCTACATCAAGTGCATCAAAATTAATCAAGGATTTCATTATTGTCACGGGGTTAGTATTATGCAAAAAAAAATGTATAATCAATGTCAAAAATTTTAAATTCTACCCCTTTCATAAAAAGTTTAACAAATTCATCTAATTCTCTCCCCCTTTTTGTATTCGTCAAAAAGACTAAACAATAACAAGTTTTTACTCCCCTTTCAAAAATAATTTGTGCATGATAAAAAAATTTCTCTCCCTTATCAAAAATGATTTGTGCATAATTTATAAAAGTGTCTTTTCTCCTCCTTTTTATTTCAAAATAATGCCCAATTTAAACAAATTTCAAATTATTAAACTTTTCAAAATCATGAAAATATGATCAATCAATAAGAAATGCATGAAAAATAAAAGATTGAGAATTTAGGAGTACCTAATGTGCCAAAAGGTACACATATGTTGATGGATCACCATCACCGCTCGAAGAAGAACTATAATCTTTTCTTCTCTTCTTCTTCTTCTTCTTCTCCTCCTCCTCCTCCTCCTCCATCCTTTATCTTTCTCTCATCCTTTTTCTTAACAAATTTTCATTCTGAGCACATCTTTTGGAGTAATACTCCAATTGTTCATCTTCCTCTTCATCCATGCTTGATTCGCCTTCACTCTCCTCATCACTTGGTATGTATGATTTTGACTTCAAGGCCTTTCTTCCTTTGGAATGTAGTATTGAGCCTTCAAAGCTTTCTATTCTTTCAAAATTTTCTCCCTCGATTTTATAATGATTTCATAATTTTTGAGCGAATCAGTGAGAGCATTGCAATCCAAGGTGTTGAGATCCTTGACTTCCATTATTGTCGTCACTTGCGAATCCCACGCTTATGGCAAGGATCGAATGATATTATTCACCTTATCATGCTCACTGACCTTCTTTCCCAAATCCTCTAGCCCATTTGTGATTGTAACACCACACACGTTTGCTTGCGTTTCAATTAGAGTTTTGATCCGTCTTCAATCTTGATTTGTGGTTTGAATCCTTGGATTCATATTTTGGATGATGAATGATAATAGTTTTAGGTTGATTTAAGGTTCCTTGATCATGTTTGGCGTTAGTGCAATCGAACGGGGAGTTTTCTGTAAACAATATGGTCATCCCAAAATAGGGGGGTGAGTTAAATTTCTTTGTAAAAATTAAAAATTTTGTCAAACCTTTTCAATATTTTTCCAAAACAGAAAAAAAAGGATAATCCAAGACACAATCACACAAGAATAAAACAATAGTAAATCAAAGTAAATAGAGTAGAGATAGAAGAAACAAAACCCAATGTTTATAGTGGTTCGGTTCTCTTTGACCTACGTCCACTTCTTGAGATTCACTCAAGAGTTTTAATCCATTATTAAGCTTTCTCACTTCCAAGTGGAGGCAAACGGTTACAACCCTTGTTTTGCAGGCCAACATAAACCTTTACAACCTTGTTTTTGGGCCAAACAAGAAAATCAAACCTAGTTTTCCAAGGCTCACTAGAAACCACTCTTGTTTTTCAAGGAATAATCAGTTAACCTATTCTTTCCTCAAGCTTTGACACTAAAGCTTGATTACAAGCGGATTACAAGATTGTAAGAAATAACTCAAACCAACTCAGTAAGCAAATAGCAATTTCAAGTTCAGTTGGTACAATAGAAATGTAGAACAAAGATAGAGAGATTTAAGAAATAATGCAACAAAGCTTAGACACTCTCTTACGAATTGTTCGTACCTTTTCTCTCTCATTAGAGAGGTCTATTTATAGACCACCTAAAGAATATAGCCATTGAAAATCCCGAGGTAGCTGGTGTGACTCATAATATAATTTTGATTTTTAATGATGTCAGCTTGTAAAACGTGCTTTGATCTTTTGCAACGTACCTTGTATGAAGTACATAGAGATACTACGTAACTTGATGCTCTTCAACATGCTTTATATATGTATCATTAATTACTACCTGGAAGAGTGCACACTTCAGCGTACTTTGCATAACTGCTACGCGCTTTAATCATACCTCAATGGGTGTTGATCATGATTGCCTCAGAATTCTACGTACGTTGTCGTTCTTCAAAATCATACATTTGATTCTCCACGTCATCGTGTCAAAGATATTCAAATTTGAAATTGTGGGGGAGCGTCTAATTGTTTTGTCAGTCACTGAAGTCATTCCCGTCTACGTGCGTTAGATGCCATACAGCGTATGTTGACGCTTTTCTTCAAAGGTGGTTCCTTTAATTATCAACGTGACTTGTATCCTCTCTTGAACGTTGTCTCACACGAGTTCTTTGTCATGAACTAAGATCTCGTCAACGTACCTTGCATTGCTTACAGCACGTTGTGACTTGCGTGCTTTTAGTCCAAAAGGTGCTTGATTCATACAGTGTACTTTGACCCTTTATAATGTACGTTGTGTTTTGAGTACTTTCAGTCCAGAATGATTTCCATTTATATAACGTGCCTTGATGACATGAATGTATGTTGTGTCTTGAATGCTTTCAATCCAGAATGAACTTTAATGATAGAACGTGCTTTGACCGTAGTATAACGTACATTGGATTTTTTGGAAAAACCCAAAATTCTTTCAACATGATCAATGTGCGTAGTACCATGTAGAACTTACGTTGATCTTTGTACAACGTGCTTAGAAGATGTGCAAAGTGCCCATTTCAACTATTTTGTTGGAATCATCAAAACTTTGTTAACCAAACTTGGTTCAACATTTTCGACCATTGAACATCGCATTTCATGACCCAACGGCCTAAGACACGGGCGGGATTTGTGCCCATGTCTTTGAAAGTCTTGTCATGTCTTAATATGTCCAGGCCGCGTCTTACAAATTGAAGGGAAATGTGGGTTTTTTTTCAGTTTTATTTCACCCCTAGCCCTATTTAAAACCTTTCCCCTCTTTAAGGCCGACCATTCCCCACTGTTTCACCTCCTCTAACCCCAAAAACACTCTCTTTTTCACTCCTTTAGCATCCAATCCCTCTCCATCAAGTTTCTAAGGTAAGATTTCACTCTTCTCTCACTTTCTTTGATTATTTTTTTAGTTTTTCATTTGGGTTTGCTTGGGTGTTTGGATTTTGGTTGGTTGTTTGAAAGGTTTGAACTTTGTTGAGATTTTGGATGATTGGCTGTTGATTTTGGAGGTTTAATATTAGTTTTGAAGGTTTGGGTGGTTAGGTTAATGATTAGAAGTTGTTTAAGCACCAAAGTATTGATTTTAGGGTAAAATCTATGGCGGTCCCTAAGGTTTGGCTATATCTCTCTCTCGATCCCTATAATTTCAAAATTTATCGCTCTGATTCTTGTCATTTAACTCAGTCTATTTTACCTAAGAGAAAAAGAAAAAAAGACATATTTACCCTCTATTGCCCTCATTCTTTGCTCATCCACTTCTATTCTCTCTCTCACCTCCGGTCTCTTCTTCGCTTTCGCCTCCTCCCTCTTCTTCCTTCACTACTCCTTTGTTTCCTCCTCTTACTCTTTCCAGACCTCCGATCTCTGCCTCTTTCCTCAACCAGTCACCTCTACTCTCTCTCACACGCCATCTTTGTTTCCTTTGAACTTGTCTTCATAAGTCCACCTTTATAACTTTTGATTCATAGTCATCATAATCCAATCTAGTTAAAGTGAAAAAAAATAACGGGAGACACCATCTATATTGATTCTCGGAAGCATCGATTCTCACTCGCCACTCTCTCGTCTCTTTCGGTTCTTACTCACCACCCTTTCCCCACTTTCACTTCCCCATAACCATTGGAGAGATGTTCGTATTTTGAGCTCTGCATTTCTGCTCATCCTTGCCTTTGGAGCTGCTCAGATTGTAGAGACCATGGTCAACACGATGAGTTTTTGTTGTTGTTGGGCTTAATGATTTGGAGGTGAACGATGAGAACTAGATGTTGATTGTTTTTTCTTTTTCTCTATTTTATAGGAGGGAAATTTGGGAACGATTTCGCTGGGTATATTGTACACATCTTTCACGTTCTTTTCTCTATTCTCTTCCATGGTTGTTTGGGTTTCTTTGTAGAGGAATTATGTTGTTATTGGGACTTTTGGGCATTGGTTCTTTGTTGTATCTAATTTGAAGCCGAACTGGTACATCACTAATAATACTACCCATTTGGTGTTGCAAACTTCTTTTTTTCCTTTTATGCTACTTGTGATGAGATGGAGTAAGGGTTTTGGTTGATTTGGGTCTTTGATTTTTGCGAGTTGAATTTTTTTTTTTTTACTAATGTTGATTTCTAGGTTGAAGCTTTAGGTTTTTGGGGTTTTGTTGCTTCAATTTTTAGTGATGGTGGTGATGGTGATGCTTTGAAGTTGTTTGGGGTTTCGATGGTGGCAATGATGGTGATGCATTCTGGTGCTGATGATTTTTATGGGTTATGAATCTCCTGGTTTTGTAGGCTGAAATGTAGATGAACAAAATTGAGCAAAATTCATTTTTTAGCTATATTACAATGAGAAACTGTAAAATCATGATTCAGGTTTTGAGTGTTTGGTTGGCGAGAAAGTGAGGGAAAGTCATGAGATGGTTTGATCTGGATGCCTAACTTGTAGACATTTTTTTATGTTTCAGAGTTAGGGTTTTGAATGGTCAAAGGGTAATGTCGGCATAAAAACTGTATTTTGAGTGGTCAATGTTGCCACATAAGAAAATATAATGTGTCCCGTTAAAAAAATAGAAGGAGTTAGGTGGCAGGTACCAGAGCGGTAAATTTTGAAAGCGTAGGGACCGAGAGAGAGATATAGCCAAACCTTAGGGACAACAATGGATTTTACCCTTGATTTTATGTTGTGTAAGTGATATTGTTATATGGGTTTGATGGAGCTACGAGTTTGATGGGAAAAGAGGGTATTTTTTGATTAATAGTTGATTGATTTGTGTATTTGGAGGTTGATTAAGTTAGAATGACGATAGGTTTATTGGTTTGGTGAGATATGTACATATGGGTATGGGTTTTATATGGTTTGATGAAAGATTGTATTTTTATGATAAATGAATTATTTTTATCATTTAAGGAGATAGCTTTGGTTTGATTATGGTTAGTTTTGATGGCTTGAGCTTAGGTTTGATTGGGGAAATTTTTGGTTTGATGATTTTTGTTAAAATTTTAAATGGGCTTTAAGATTTATATGTAAAGGCCGAAACTTTATATTGCTAGGTGATTTGTTTGGTATAATTGAGGTTGGATTTGACTTAAGGGATTTGAGAGGATTCCGAAAATATACTTTGTTATGATTTTTGATGGTTGAACAAGTTTTGGATATTTTTGTAAACACTTTTGGGCACAAATTGTAATTTTGGAGAAAGAGTGAGTATTTACTAAATATGGATTAATTTGAGGACCAAAGTGTAAATATGAAATTGTTTGAGGACCAAAATATTATTTTGCATAAGTTCATAAGCTGATTTGTAATTATCCAAAAATTTGGGAACTAAAGTGTAATTTTGTAAAAGTTGAGGGAGTAAATTGTAATTGACAAATTTATTCTTGTAATTTTCCCATTTAATTTGGAAAATAATATGTAATATCTTGTATTTTTGGATTAATTTTTGGTAATTTTTCTAATTATTTTGTAAAATAATTTTTATGTTGGAAAAATTAAATTTTGTGTTCTAAATATTAATTGGGTGATTAATAAATTTTTTGGAAGTAATTAAGTTGATTAATTAAGTGGAAAGTTGTTAAAAATTGAAACAAAAAAAAAAAGAGAAGCGAACTATAGGTCGTTCTGGTTGGTTTTTTAGCCTGTAAAGAGTGCATGTCGTTCATGTGGTTATGACTGAGCTGAACAACATGAAACAAAACCATTTCGTTTGTTGTCGTCTGTAGAGGAAGGCGGTCGTGCGTTGTTGTTGGGCTGGATTTATCAAAACGGCACCGTTTCGCTTTTTGTTTTTAAATACTCAGCTTCCACCACCCAACTGCAGCACTTTCTCTCTCTTCTTCATTTTCACTCCTTCGTTCCTCCTTTGTCTCACCCGAACTCTCTCTTATTCATTTATTTTCCTTCCGATCACTCTTTCCTTCCTCTTCTCTCCCAAATCGAGGTAATGATTAATTCCAAGTCATTTGTTTGCTTTTATTTCTTGTCATTCTTTCATTTGGAGTTGTTGAAATTAAATGGGTTTGGCTAGTCTGAAGCTTTGGTTTTGGAAGCATTTAAGGATGGATTTAATCTTGTTTTGGTTAGATCATGATGGACTAAGGTGGGGAAGACATGAATATGGAGTGTACTTGAAGGTTTGAATGATTTTGGGTGAATGGCTTTTACGGTCCGAATTTTGGAGGACTATTATGGAAGGTTTGATGTTGTTTGGGATGAAAAGAGTGATGGATTTTGTCACAACCCAAAGTCGGATCGTGACTGGCGTACGAGGTGAACCGTCTATGGGAGTCGGCTCATCTCTTACAAGCCTCGTAGATCAGACACTCTACCCAATTCATTTAAAATAAACATTATTAAAACATTTATAAGGTTAAAACATTAAATACTGAAAACATATAAATATATTATTTTCATCCACTCGGTTGTAAAACTTTTATATTGAATAATGGAAAAGACAACTTAGAAAAGTATGATGCTAAATTGGATGTAGAAATTTTTCTAGGTTATTCCATTAATAGCAAAGCTTATAGGGTGTTTAATTCTAGAACTAGAGTTGTTGAGGAATCTATTCATATTAAATTTGAAGATATGATCTCACCCCCAAAAAGGTAGTTATTGATGATGATGTAGGTGACTTGAAAAAAACTGATGATCATGAAATTCAAAAAGACATGGAGGAGCTAAACATAAATAAAGAACCCACCAAAAATGAAGAAGGTGCATCTACTTCACTTCCAAAAGATTGGGCAAGAGTAATGTTGGAGAATTTTCCCAGGGATGCCTTGGTTGAGTTTGGAGAATGGAAGTGAGTTGAAGTGAGAGAGAAAACAACACCAAGATTTATAGTGGTTCGGTCAACCATGTCTACGTCCACTATGTAAGTCTCACTTAGGATTTTCACTATCTCAAAGATTGATTCCGACTCAATCTAACAAAGCCTTACACCAAGGTTGATTGCGGCTCACACCTCTAAAGCCAACAAGATTGATTGCGGCTCACACCTCTAAAGTCTTCAAGGTTGATTACGACTCACTCCTTTAAAGCCTACAAGGTTGATTATGACTCACCCCTCTAAAGTCTATCCAAGGTCGATTACACTCAAACCTCTAAGGCCATTACAATATTGTTTTCTCTAGGTTCACAACAAACCTCTCTCACTCTCAAAGTATTTACAAAAACATTTGCAAAAAATGAAAGCTCTATGCTAGAGTTTCGTTGTATGAAATTGAAACTTGAATCTTGATCTCTAGCTTGATTTGGTGTTTAGAAGTGAGGGGAATGGTGAAAATGATTGGGACTTGAATCCATATAATCATCCACATTTTCCTGCCATTCCTTGATATATTTATAGCATCTCCAAGTGATATGACCGTTGGTGGAGATAAAATAGTAGTTAGAGTACATTTCTGCCCATTGCAGCTATCTGTGTCATTCTCACGTACGCCACTTTATCCTCACGTACATTACCTAAGAATCTTTGCATCTCACGTACATGTGTTGTTAATCTCACGTGCATTGATTGTACGCTAGATGTGTCTAAAGTACGTTTGTATATTCTCACGTATGTGAGTTTGCTCTTTTCATTATTCAATTTGCTTCTGCTTATCTGCACGCCTTATCTCACATACATGACTCTTTCTTGATGTACGTGAAGCACTTGCAGTGGCTTGTGTCGCAACTCTGAGCTTTTCAACTTGTTTCTCTTCAAATCAAACGTTTTGCTTATCACCAAAACATAAAAATGAACTTAATGTTGATCACCCTGATCCAACAAATAGGGTTGAGGAGAACTAGAAAGAATCGAATTGACATTTACAAAAGTGAAATTGACTTGAGATTCAATCTTGTAACCGATGGGAAACCCATGCTTCTTATAGCATCTCTCAATAGTGTGTCCCTACAAACCACAATGGATACAAAGAGGTCGACTACGATTGAAACGTCCTCCACCCTTGCCACCACGACCTGAACCTCTCAATCCAGAATAAGATGTAGCCTTATTAAGAAAAACCACAGGTTCAAGAGAATACTGAATCGAGGAAGTAAATTCACGTTCCTGTTGTATAATAAGAGAAAACACCTGGTTAATGTCAGGTAACGGTCGAAGAAGCATAATCAGTGATCGAACACCAGCAAAGCTATCTGACAATCCTCGTAAGAATGTGGTAACTTGATCTATGTTCTGGTACTGTTGAAGTAACGTTAAGCTTCCGTAAAAACAAGTAACAGTACTAGGGAGAGGTCGGAAAACACTCATCTCGTCCCAGAGAATGTTGAGTTGAGTGTAGTACTCGGTGACAGACTAAGATCCTTGCTTTAGTGAAACAATTTCTTCTTGTAACACAGCTATGTGAAATACATCCTACTGTGAAAATCGCGAGGTTAGATCAAGCCAGACTTCCTTTACACTGTCAATCCACAAAATGCTTCTGGAAATAGAAGAGTTAACAGAGTTTCTAATCCAGGTCAACATTAAGGTGTTGCATCTGTCCCAATCACAGTAAAGAGGATCAGATCTGTTAGGCATTGGAAGAGATCCATTAATGAACTGTATTTTATTCTTCATTTTTACTGCCATAGTCACAACACACTACCAAGAATGAAAATTAGTCTCATCGAGAAATGTAGAAACGATCTGAAGAGAGGGATTCTCATTCAGATGAAAGTAGAATGAACTAGAAGGTTGTTCTTCAACTTTTACAGTTAAAGCTTGAGATGAAAGAGAAGAGAAATCCATTGGAGAATCCGAGATATCCAAAAGAAAGAGTAGATTAAGAAGAAGAAAATCTGAGAGAGAGAGAACATAAATTTTTTGAGAAAGGGAAGGAAAAGTAGCAGTTGAGAAAGAAAATGTTCTGTTTGGCTAGGTATGCTCTGATACCATATGAGTGTGTTAACTGAGAGGGAAAATAAAGTATGCTTGTATTCATTATTGAGTTAATACACTCTGCCCTATATATATAGTAGTAGAAGATTGATGATCTGATGTCTAATTTATGCCAGCTAAGATGCTGACTCATCATCATTCTAATAGTATTAACTCAAGCCATGTCATTGATAGCTACATGTGTTGGAAATGAATTTAAACTGAGTCAAAAATCATAGAAGGAAGTTGAGCACAAAAAAGTGCACTCAGGGAAGAACTAACAGACATTAGGTGGGGGTTGACGTGCATTGTCATTTTCTCAACGCGCGTCCACTTTACATAACCTTACATTACACCCTTCTTTCACCTTCCACACGCTATATAAACCCCTACTAACCTTCCTCACCAACCTTGCATGCCTCCAACACTCTTTCTAACACCTAGCAATGGAAACATGACCCTTATATAAAATGTCTTAATTCGCACAAACCAATGATCGATTTGTTCGCATTTGAACATCCTCCAATTGTTGGAAAATTCGTTCAGTCCCAGTTTTGGATAAGAAATCAGGTCCCTAACCTTTGTATTAACCATATCATATTGGATTAGTGATTACTTGAGAAGTTTTTTTTGTGTTTCTTAGGTGTTAGAGTGCGCTTTGATTGAGTACTCGGAATGGGACGTGGAGAATTAATGTTTCAATGATAAAGGTGGTAGCTTTAGCCCTTATAGAGTAAATAGAATGTGTTTGGATATTAAAGATTGTGGTTTCCAAGTTTGTCTATGGTGTTTGACATGTGGGCTTAGTAAGTGGAAGAAAGGTGCTAGCGTAGGTTCAGATTCACATTGAAGATTGGTTTTGAATGTAATTTTAGGAAGATTAGTTTTTTTTGAAGTGTGGTAATAATTAGAACGTGTTAATTTCTAAAACAAAGACGAACAGTAAAAACTTTGGGGGTTAGAATGTAGAAAATTTAACAAATGACGCAAGACATCCCTGGCTAATACACGTCCCCATCATTTAAGGGATGCACATCGCCTAGAAGGGACGCATGTCCCTTATGGACGCCCGTCGACCAGTTTCTGACACACGTCCATGGATTGGAGAACGTGCATCATCCTTTCTAGACGCACGTTTAACACTTCCTTTTATGCATACATTTTATATGGTTCATGTGTGGTGGATTTACTTTGTTTTTGCTTTGTTTTTGGATTAAATTGATGAAAAATTATGTGAGTGTTTTTTTTTTGATAAGATGAGCAAAAAGGGACATCATGGAGTAAACAAGAGGGAAAAAGGACCAAAGAAGGGTGAAGATTCAAGCGAGTAAGGACTAAGGGAGATAGGAGCGAGAACAAGTAAAGAAATGAAGAATTTGCAGCTTTGAAACCTTTGTCACAACCATGATAGCATTCTGCGCAAAGTCATGACTGTGAAAAAGGAGTCACAGTTGTGACACTTATGTTATGCCCATGACATTTTTGTCACCGTCGTGAAACTTGCACAATGAAGTGGATCTGTTGATGATGTGTCCACACGCTTAAATTATTGACCTTTTGTCCTTTTATGCATCATAAGGCCATTTTTAGTAGCTTTGGACCTAGAGTTTTGTGCCTCACATGTGTAACTTATATATAGGGTTTCAAAACCCCTCTTTTGATATATGGAGCCACCAAAGATGTGGTCACCATTAGATCTGTTGGGTACTTTTTTTTTTTAGTCTAGTTTTGGTAATAATGACAATAAAATATCTATGAAAGAGGTACAAATGGGTTGATCTATTCATTGAGCTGTTACGCACGTAATGTTATGATTACACACATAAAATCAAGTGTAGATGGTGATCTAAGCATGTAGGAGATGGCTGAAATTCTTCATGAGGTAATTGGAATATTTTCTACGCACGCAAAGTGAAGTCTACTCACGTAATAATGGATGAACTCGTGACTTGAAGAAAGGTTGATCTCATCACCTAGAGAATTGAAAGAAAGCACGTAAGAGGAAAAAGGTGCAATTTTGGAAAACTTGATTCTTAAGCACGTAAAGAATTGCTTAAGTGCGTAAGAAGAAACATTTCAAAGGATGTCAGCAGTCATGACACTCATCGGGATTTGAATTTGAATAATCTCGACATGCTGACATGGAGAATTAAAGGCTCAATCTTGATCTTTCACAATGCACATTATTCTGCAAGGTTAAGGGCGTAAAGAATGTTGTCTACGCACGTAGCTTCGATCTTAAGCACGTACTAGTGAAGATTTGCAAACCAGTGAGGGCTTAAGCATGTTACTCTGCATAGATTTTTGGTCTTGCTTTGATGGAGTTGAGAGAGTTGAGAATAAAGAAAATGGACATAATAATTTAGAGTGGTTCGGTCAACTTTGCCTACGTCTACTACCTAAGTTCCTCACTTAGGATTTTCACAATCCACTACAACGATGATTGATTATGGCTCAATCCAACAAGGTTGATTCCCGACTCACAGCTCTAAAGCCTAACTAAAGGTTGATTTTTACTCACACCTCTAAAGCCTCACCAAGGTTGATTTCTCTCTTTCTCTCAAGGCTCACACCTCTAATGCCCTTACAATATTATTTTCTTAGGTTCACAACAAACCTTTCCTACACCCAAATTGTTATGAAAGAATACAAGTGAAAGCTCTATGCTAGAAATAAAAATATAAACTTGAAGCACTAGGTTTTCTCTCTAGCTTGATCTTTTGGATGATAGATATGTGTGCAAGTATGTTCTCTTGTCTTCTACCACTGACTGAAGTGTATTTATACTTCCTCAAATATTTCTAGCCGTTGTGGATCAATAGATTATTGTTGGAGTGTGAAATCAATCTGATTTAGTTTTCTTTTTCAACTCTTACTTGATTAACTTTGTGGTCTACTCGAGTAACTCTAGCTCTAGTTTCCAGTGTTCAACTTCAGCCTTGACTTACTTGAGTAACAAGTTTCTCTACTCGAGTGAACTCTAAAATATGACCGTTGCAACTTGATTCCATCAAAATCTTTCCATTTTTTCCGTGATTACCTCAGATCTCGCTTCTCACAAAGCCTGCTTACTCAAGTAACAATTTTCTCACTCGAGTAACTTCAAAATCAATGTATCTTCTAGTTTCGGCACTTACTGGAGTAACTTTTTTTCTTACTCGAGTAACTCATATTTTCAGCTTTCATACACTCGAGTAACTTTCATTTTACTCGCGTGATTTCAACAATCAGTGGTTTTCTGGAACTTGCACTTACTCGAGTAACTCCTGTCTTGAACCTAATCACATTGTATTTTTGCATTCTCTTGATTACACCTTCTTCCCAAGTTTTATTCATTATCAAACATAAGAGGATCTAAATGTGAACCTCCCTTCAACATGTTGTAATATAAAGTCCTTAAAATTGGCCACTTTAGGGATTTTCTTTTGGACTTTTGAAGTTACTTGAGAAAGAGCTTTAATTGTAGCCATAGGATTACCAAATATCAATGTGTAGGACACTAGAGATAGGGATATGCTTCATGAGGTAATCGAGAATGTAGGTAGTCTTGATTAGAGAAATCGATTGACTTTTAGAAATTTAATTTTATTAATTTCACTAGAGATAGATAGTTAATACTTGGATACTACGTCAATCTTGACTTAAGAAAGTTAGATTGATAATTAGCAATTTTTACCTAAGTTAAGTTAATAAATTTATTGTTTTGAGGTAATAAGCAATGAAAACAATCATAATTGAGTAATTCATGGGATTCTAGTTGGGCAACTCCTTATTAGATTGTATTTTTGTTAATTTGAGTATTATTTTTTGTATTTGCTTGCTTTTGAATTAGTTTAGCAGCTTTGCTTGTGTTTGTTTTATTTTATTTTGTTTATTCTTAATTGCTTTTAATTACAAATTCACTATATTTGGGTCGGGTAATTAATAAAAGCAAATGAGTACTAGTACTTAGGTTTACTTCCTGTGGTTATGATATCCATAATCTTTTGTCCATTATACTACTTGAAGCAATCCATTACTTGCAAAAGGGAGTTATCACCCTTCCCACCCAAACTGCTCTATGATGCGGATAATTAAGTGCATGACTGTCTTTAACATAATTTATAACCTTAATAAGTGAACTGATATGGTCATAACATCCTTGTAGTATGGATGGATAAAGCTTTGCAATGGTTCTACCTCGAATGGGCAAACACGACATGAAAAGTCAGGTGAGTGATTACATTTTACATACTTTCTATATTTGGTAGGTTAACTAATTAAATCAATAAGATAATAAAACATGTATAGAAGAACCTATCCCTCCACCATCGATAGTAAGGGCCAAGTATCATAAAAAAACTATGTTAACAAAGAAAAAAACTAAGACTAGAAAAAGTGGATTAGCTCCCTAGTACTTAAAATCAATGAGTGAATTCATATGAATATGAACACCCGAAACTAATAACTAGCAAGTAGAGTTGAACTACAATAATAATAGATTTAGAGAAATTAGAGTAACCTACTTAGTAACGAAAAGACTTGACAACAAACTGTATGGACAAAAATCTATACGAATGTGCTATGTTCTCTACGGGGAGCACGATGTCACTCAAATGTCACTCAAGACTGGTCATTCGTATGAGAAGTGTATCGTGGAGTCTACCTTAGCGATCAATTGGGATAGCCCTTGCGATGCACAAACACCGGTGAAGTGTGTCACGAGGGATCTTGACAGAGAATAATATAACTTCCTTTAACACATACCTAGAACATTCGCGATATACTTTAATTATAAGATAACTTAAGAATAGAGCAAGGAGATAGGAGTAGCAAAGCAGCAAAACACCTAAGACAAGGACTAGACCTACCCTAGGTCAATCGCCAATGGACTTACAATAAAATCGTTGTAACCAAATATATACATACTACGGGTATAGAATTAAATAATACATGAAATAAGAAACAAATAATAAATAAGAATAGAATAACATCAAATAGGGGATGCAGTTAGTGGGGCAACAAGCAATAAACTTCGATAATAAAGAATTTATGATGATTGAAAACACTAGAGTATTCTCCTCGCCAAAACAACAGTAGAGAGAAAGCCCTAATAAGGCTACTCGTAATTCAGAGTTCCTGAAGTCGTCCCACGGGACGTCTGCTCATCGTTTTTATTGTTATTTTATTAAAGTCCTCAGTTCCCAACCCTTCAGTTTTTTCATCCGTAACTCAGTGGCTATTTTAAGAGTCTCGCGAGACGCCTACTCAGCATTCCACTAAACACAATTTTATTTTAATCCCATTGGAGTAAATCTGACTGTTGGATCAAAACGATCTAACGGTCAGATTTTGATTTTAAAAAAATTGATTTGTCACTGGCCCGCGCCTGACAATGAACCCGTCCTACCAGACCGGGACGGGGTAACGTGCCCTGGTCTGGGGGGCTAGGAACGGTAGCCCCGTTCTTAGCCTAAGAGACTTCACTTATGAGTGCAGGGTGATCGGTCAGCGTGATCAATTATGTCCCATGTTGTAGACGTCCGGGGAATCCAAGGTTGAAGCTGAAAACGTATATTATATGCATTTCCTCTCCTAACCGACAAGTTGGGAATTGCATAGGAAAGTCTGTCTTCACTAAAGTTTAGCCCAATGGGTTCCAAGATTTCCTTCGTTGTTTTATCTTGCTATCACTCACTAAGTTATACTTGCCATCCTTTTTCTTCTCAGGTTCTCTTTGAATTGGTGTTGGATCACTCTTGGCTGTTGTCATGTAGAAGTCGAGGCTCCATGGTCGAGAAAGGGTAGTATTGAGAAAGTCTAGCAAATGAAATAAAGTAGTTAAATAGTTTGACTTCTCTTCTAAATGAAATAAATTAATTGTGGCATACGTAGGGGTTAGCATTGAGTCCGTCCCCAAGAAGATATAAATTTGTAATTAAATAATTATAATGTGGGTGGTAACTATGTGATACGCCAAAAAAAATTGCAATATTTATTTCTTACGGACAAGTTATGCTTATTACAAATATACTTTGCAATATTTCGTCCGTACGCATGTGAATTTTTAGATTCACAGATATGTATTTTTAAATTAACTGAGTCTTGTTTATATATTGTTTGAATGTTATTATATATTATTAATATCTTGTTTGAATGTTGAAAATAATATATAAACAAATCTGTGTTTTTATATGTTGTTGATTTGTTGTTGATGATACCTTGTTTATATGTTGTTTTCAACATATAAATATTATATAAATAAGATATATATTTTTGATTTGTTGTTTACATGTTGAAAATAATATATAAAATAAATCTGTAATTTATATATTATTGATTTATATAAACAACAAATAAATAAGATATCGACAATATATAAACAACATTTAAATTTTAAAACAAGAAACAACATTTAAACAACATATAAACAATTTTTAAACAATTTCAAACTTGGGTCATACAAAAAAATATATAAACAAGATATCAACAATATATAAATAACATTAAAGTTTTAAAATAAGAAACAACACTTAAACAATATATAAATAATTTTTAAACAAATTTTAAATAAATTCAAAAAATGAGCATATTTTAAAAAAAAATTAAATAATTTTAAACAATTTCAAACTTAGTCCGTAAAATATAATTTATAAAATTGATGGCTGAAAAGTATAATTTTAAAATTTTTGTCAAAACACTGAAAATCGTGGCTTGAATATGTAGATTAGCTAAAGTCCTAATAAGTGATGTGAGGTTTGTGTCGGCCGAGCCAGGCCTCCAAAATGCAGTTAAGTCCATGTGCCGATCGAGGCCCAGGTGGGTTGTGACTTGTGACGATCTACATGCCGCATCAAATTTGTTGTTTGATGGTAACTAAGACAGTAAGAAAGGGACCCGATTATAGTTTTCTTAAAAAGAGGCCCCAAATCGAAGATTACACAAACCACGGGACCGCAAGGCAATTAGCCAAAAAACAAAACAAAAGAAAAAAAAATCCCGGTTTAGTCGGCGCAAATAAAACCCAAGAAATTCAAAGAAACAAGAAAAAGAGAAAAACAATCAGAGGAAGGAGAGTGGTGAAGAAGAAGAAGAAGAAGAGAATGGAAGTGGCGAATAAGGAAGAAGAGAGGAAGAGCTGTGAAGGAAGCAATGAAAATGTAAATGAAAATTCAGAAAAGATAAAGGTAATGGTGAAGTTCGGTGGAAGAACGATACCAGTAACTGTGGGTTTGGAATCAAAAGTCAGAGACCTTAAATCGCTCCTCCAACCTCTCACCAATGTCCTCCCTCGCGGCCAAAAGCTCATCTCCAAAGGTCTCCTCTCTTTTCTTTTTGTTGTTCTTATCGGGATGGAAAGTCGTCGTTTTTTTGATAGAATGATTCTTTTTTTTTTGGAATTTAGGGAAGTTGTTGGTTGACGGTATGACCTTGATGGAATCGGAGGTGACGAATGGAGCAAGAATTATGCTCATGGCTTCCCAGGGTCTGCACCAAGGGGTACATCTATCATTTTGCCCTCTTTTTTTTTTCCCCGAAATTTTGCCTTGACTTGATTTTTTTTTTAAATTTAGTTTTATATACAAGCGGAATTTTCTAATCAGTTCTCATTGCTGATTCTTCATTGTTTGGCTTGAATAAAGGAAAAAGAATTGTTTGGTTTTGTGTTCGTTTTACGGAGTGTTGAATGGAAATGCTTGGATTTGTTGGTATTTTTCTTTGTAGTGAGAGGATATCTGTAGGATGTGAAAAATTTCCTATCTGAAGCATGCTATGCAGTTGGATGTTGCTACGTGGTTTTTATGATTTGGAGATTTAGGGTTAAGAAATGTTTGTTGTTTGCATGATGAATAGGGTGGCCCTATCCTGAAAGAAGCCAATACTCGACCGATTATAAGGGGCAATGCTATTGATAAAGGAGCGAATGAAAAGATTGACGCCCCTGTTGCTAGAAACCGTGTAGAGCGTTGGAAGACTACTGGAGTTGTTGCCTTAGCTGAATGCGAGTTAACGGTATAATACTAAATCTTATCAGTTTTAAGCTTTTACTTGTTTGGTTAGGCAAACTAGCATCCAATTTTTGTTTCTTTTTATTGCCATGTTTGTTTATGTTCTCTCTGGGCAACTTTGTTTTGGTTTTGGTAAAGGGGATGTTGCTCCAGTAAAAAGCTTGCTTTTGGTTCTGAAAGGAGTAAAAGAAAAACTTACTGATAGAAATATGCCGATCTTTTACTTTCCTGTTTATGCTGGAAAAGCATTTGATTTTTTTTTTCTTTTGGTTTGATTGGGGGGAAACTGTATATTTTATGCTGATTTTTTATACAAATTATGAAGGCAATACCTGATGAACTGTGGAGTTGCGGACCCTCAATAAGAGTCCTTGATGTTAACGGCAACTCCATTGAAGATTTGCCATCACAAATTGGCTGTTTATGTTCATTGCAGGTAAATTTTCTCAATTTCCCTTCCTTAGAATTTAAATGATGTTCTTGAGCTACTTAAATTGTGTAAATAAAATTATAATTTTTAATGTCTGCAGAAATTGAATTTGAATGGAAACGGAATGGTGGACAAGTGTATTCACTGGGAAGGACTAAAATGTCTGAACCAGTTAACAGTTCTATCTATTAGCCACAACTGGTAACCAGTTTTACCATTTATAATATGATTTTCCCTCTGTGCCTCATACCTTTTCAAGGGAAATGTGGAAGATTTCGACTGTACATATCTACATTCATACATAAATTGCTAGAAGGAATTTTGTAGTAGTAAGGAATTGTAATTGTTTCTGTGATTGAATATGCCCAACTTGTTCCCATAGGTTGACATGCCTGGGCAGGATAATATTCTCCTTTTAGTGCCAGATTTAACATGTTTGTGTCGCTTGTTAATTGGGAGGAAGATCTGGAGCAGGACCTCCTACATTATATAATAGTCGTATTTCAATGTTATTGCTTTAAGTCAGACTATGATACAGGGACCAATGCTTTAGCTTTGCTGAAGCCTATTCAAAGCGCGCGCATCTATTCCATGAGTGGAAATCTATAAGAACTGATTATTTACTTCAATTCCTAATGTATTTAGTAGAAGTTTGGGTGTCCAATGGAGTTTCTCTCTTTCTCTCTCTCTCTCTTTTTCCAAAGTGGCCTTTGCAAATATGTATTTCTGGTTATTATCTTCTGTAAATAAGTAATGTGTCACTAACTTATTTGCAATCAGAATTGTACCCCTGTCACGTGTTTTAATTAGATGTATTACTCGTTTTGATGCAGTTTAACCGCATTGCCAGCTGAACTAAGTTGTCTGACTTTTCTGAGGCAACTTAATGTTTCAAATAACAGTTTGAGTAGCCTTCCTGTTGAAATTGGATTTCTCATTCGACTTGAGGTTTTGAAAGCAAACAATAACAGGTGCTGCATAAAGAATTGAAGTATATGCATGGCTGTTTAACTTTTTCTTTCTTTGTTGTCTGTTGCAGCAGTGGATTTATATTCAATATTGAATGTTCACTGCCTTCTTTACTTCTGTTCTGTGCATGCTTCAATCTATATTTGGATTACTTTTTGAAAATATATTGTGCTTTATGCAGGATAAGCACCATTCCTACATCTATATAGAGTTGTATATCTCTTGTGGAGGTAGGATTCTTTAAAATCATCATGATTGAATTTTCTTTTTTTTGCAGTAAACGATAGGCCTGCAAGATCTATCCGAGAAAAAAAAAGAAAATAAGTCTATTATTTCTAGTTATTATAGGCCTGCAAGACCTTGTTTCTATTGTGCAGGTTGATCTCTCGTCCAATTTTCTAACAGAGTTGCCGGAGTCATTTGGTAGTTTAACTAATTTGAAGGTAATATATCCTGTTTCAGTTGAAATTTTCTTTTTTCTCTGCTGTGCCAAAATGAATTCCATCATGGCAACCTAAGAAGTTTCAATATTAGCTAAGGTCGGACACTTCTTCTTGGGCATTGGATGTAGATGCAATTTAACCGGCAGAAAGCAGGCTAGGAATACCACTTGTATTATCGGCAACTGAACCTTGCTTCATTTGTTTCGTGCAGGCTTTACACCTGCATAACAACGGTTTGAAGTCCCTTCCTTCTACATTGTTCAAGATGTGCCAGCAGCTCTCAGCACTGGATCTCCATAATACAGAAATCACCATAGATGTTCTCCGACAGGTTTCCTTCTCACTAAGCTTGTCATTTCCAGTTTGTGCTTTGTTTAATTCATTAAGTTGGAAAAATACTCAATATTACAGTACGAAGATTGGGAAGAGTTTGATGAACGGCGACGCTTAAAGCATCAGAAGCAACTGGATTTTCGAGTTGTGGGCTCCGCAGAGTTTGATGAAGGTGCTGATAAGAATTGATCGTTCAGCTGCTGGTTAGCAGTTTGCAAATTTTCGTTTCATGATAAAGAGATTCGTCAATTGATTATAATTGGCTAAGTTTGTGCATAGAGAAAGCCAGATAGCTGACTGTATAAAAGAATTGTTCATTGTTCATGTAAATCGCTTCAGGCATTTAAAAAATACAGTGAATTCTCTTTTGCAAAAGGAAAAATTGTAGGATGAGATAAAACATAGGAAACTGAACACCATTGATTCGGAGACGGCCGAATCCTTTGCTTGTGCTTTGCGGAGAACAGTCTCAGCTGCCTAGTTTATTTTGCTGAAGTATTTTCGCCCGTGTTAGACCATCTCCAACCAACTGTATTTTGCGGTAAACAGTGCACAATGCAGTTGGTTTTTGCTCCAATCCAACACCAAACTGTTACTGCAATTTGTTGCAAAATACTGTAGCAACCTAAATTTGGGTTGCTACGGTGTCTACTGTATTTATTTTTTTTATTGTCTTAATGAAATATTAATTTATATTTTGATAGTTTAATTTATGGCATCTTTGTATTTTTAATCAATTAATGTATTCACAAGACTAAAATTAAATTTAATCAATAATTTAATTTGTTTAAAAGTTATAATTAAAATATAATTAAATATGATTTTTTTTTTAAATTATACAAAACGTATGCTCTACAAATTTAAACCATAAACACAATCATAACAATGTTATTTAACATCAATAAAAATATTTCACCATAATAAAATTTAACTTTCAATTAAAATATAAAAAAGCTAATTAAAAAAGATAAATTAATTTGTCCAAATTAAAATTTAATAATTTGATTAGTTGTACTTTTAATGTGTAGTTAAAAAAAATTATGTGTGCAAGTAGTTATAAATTGTAATAAATAAAAAATATATTTTTATCCAAATTTATTTTATTTTAATTATTGTATTACAAAAATATTTATACGAGCTATTTATAAGTTATTAAATATATCAAAATATTTTTTGATCGAAAGAATAAATGAAATAATTAAATATAGGTGTAAGTTGTTCAATAATAATTAAAAAAGATGTGTGAAAAGGAATATACTTGAAATATTCTATTTGATATTGAAAATAGAGTAAATGATTGGAGTGACTTTTATTGTAACTATTGTATTTTATTGTAAATTTATTCGTTTTGGTGTTTGTGGTTGGAGATGACCTTAGTAGCATACTATATTATGTCTAAATGTTGAACGAAATTCGATGTGTTCAGTTTGGATTGGTAAAAACATGGGGATGGACTTTTTCCGATAGTGTCTAAGGACAAATATAATTACAAAAGGGAGTTGACTTTTATCACATGGTCACACTTTTTCTCTCTCCTGACGTGGTTATAATAAATTTTGGAAAAATAATTTTTGAGTTCATTGTCTTAATTAGTAGGTCAGTTATCGTGTTTTTATGTTGTGGTAAACACATTCTTGAGGTTACAATCGGGTTACACTTAAGTCTCTCCGTTAGTGGTTCGTTAGTATTCTGCTAGAGAAACGATGACGTTTCTTATTAGACCACAATGAAAATTTTATGACAATTTGGTCCCTCTTATTTATCTATTTCTCTTCTTCATCTTCTTCCCTCATCGTCTCTCTCTCCCTGTCTCTCACTCCATCTTATCCTTCATCATCTCTCTCTTTCCTCGTCTATCGGTCCGTTACCACCACAACCCATCTTTATCACAAAATTCACACCACCATCCACCTCCATCATCAAAACCCAGAAATTTTCAACACATCAACGAATTTAATTTTCAACAAAACAACAGTTTATTTGCAACAAAACAATGACAAACTTACATGACAAATATAAACAAACAAATTTGTAAAAGTTGCCTCCACAACAACAATCACCAATCAAATTAAACCATCGCAACAATCAAACCCAGAAATGAACAATTTAAACCCAGAAACCCATCTATCTCTGTCCCCAAAAACCAAACCAAACCCATAATCATCTCTCTTTTGCCAAAAAAAAACCAAACCCAGAATCATCTATCTCTTTCCCCGTCTCTGTCCCCTAGTTTCTGTTCTTTCAAATTCACTGCCAGATTTTCGAATTCCCAAATCAAAGTCAGTAAATTTTAATAAAACGATGGTGAAGGCATCAGATAAGAAGTGGAGTTTGTAGCCTACATTCAATTGAGTGTGTAGGATAATAAAATTTTCCATCATTTGCCTTCATTGGCAGAGGGATTTCTAAGTTCCAAAACTGCCTGTAATACCCCATCGGATTCCGACAAACGTCTCTGTAGTTTTTGTTCATCTCCGATCTGATCCTTGGGATTCAGAGATGTCGAGATGTCTCTTGGATGTTGGTGGTGTTTGAGAACCCTTTTTGTGTGAATGAACTTAGAGTTACTCGAGTAATTCGTGAGTTACTCGATAAGAGTGGGTAGTTACTCGAGTAGGATTTTGTGTTACTCGAGTAATCGGGAGTGGGTTGATGCTTCATGTTGTTCTGGAATCGAGACTTACTCGAGTAAGCTTAGACTTAATCGAGTGAGTGGGGTCAAAATTCCCTTTTGAAGCTAGACTTACTCGAGTGAGCGGGGCTGGAATTCCCTTTGAGGAAAAAGTTACTCGAGTAACATTCTGAGTTACTCGATTAAGTAATGAAATAACATAGACACTTAGCAAAACACTGCGTTTTGTTGTCTATGTCTATTTAATACCCCCACCCGACTCTTCTTCGTCATTTAATCCTCCAAACCACCACATTTACTCCAAAATCCGTCTCTCTTCCTCCTTCATTGCATATCCTTGATTCCTTGAAATAAGATCTATCATTTTTCACTCTTGTTGCCTCCATTTTCTCATTGAATGCATTGTTTTGTTGTGCATTTTTGGGAGTGACTGCTAGAATTAGGGTTTCAGATTTGGGGTTGTTCTTGATGTTTCTGATGGAAATGAGTGTTAGGAGTAATAAAACCCAGACTTTGGGAGTCTAGAAACACCTAGGTTAAGTTTGAAATCATAAGAATCGAAGGTGTTCATAAGTGGGTACGAACCAATTCGGGTTGGGTTGATTTTGGAATGATTTCAATTTATATTGATGGATTAGTGTATAGAATAATGTTTTGGAGGTTATTTAGGAACAATGTGCTTTTGGTCGGTTGAATCGTGCTTAAGGAAATCTAGAAATTTATGGGCAGGGATTCACTTGATTAAGTCAAGAACTTACTCGAGTGAGCCAAGTGTTTACTCGAGTAAGTCAAGGAAGAGTTACTCAAGTGAGCCTTTATTTTACTCGACTAAGCAGTGGTTTTAGGAGCCAAACTTGTCACTTTTCGTATCTCATGATTTCTGAGAGTTAGGGGTCTTATTTGATGATTTTGACTACTTGGAGGACTAGTAGAACACATTGATGACTGATTGAAAAATTTTGGAAAGTATGAGGACTAAAATATAATTTTACATGGGTTGAGGACCTAAGTGTAATTTTGAGCGGATTGCAGATTTTGGGTCGAGAGTGATAGATTCTCTTTCGAGTTAGACTTTCAGTGACCTCAAGGGTTAGCATCTGCATATGCATATCATGCATTATGTACTGCCAAAGTACCATCATCATTTTCTGATATCTGTTATGCATGTATCTATTCCAGCTTTTTGTTCCTGCCAACATGACTAGCCACCTAGTAGGGTTTGACTGGAGTGTCAACTTTGGACACCAAGTGAGTGAAATGGCAGCTTCAGACACACAAGCTGTGTCTTCAAACTTATATAATTTTTGTTGTGCCGGGATATGACATGAAATCTAACTAATAATTATTTGGCTAGTTATTAATATGACTTATGTGATTGTAATAACCAACATTTTTATTCTTATATATATATATATATATGTTTTTTGGAAAATATGAAAATCTATTCTACATGAATACCTGTTATATTATTCGTAAATAATATATTCTGATATGTGACACCTAGTTACGGGGTGCATAACCTTTGGTATACCAATGCTCTGTCAATGCCCTAGTTACCGGGGTAAATGGACGACCGTGTATCTGGCTAGATACATGATATGTTCTATCTGGTGGCAAAGTCCACATTACTATTTTGATTGTTTTGGTCCCATACTCTGACTCTGATATATATATATATACTCTGGTACTGTCTGACTACATGTTATCTGCTCTGGATGCTAACGTTTTGAAAAAATGATTTTTGAAAGCTATTATATATATATGTATGTAGTGTGTATACAATATTATATTAGTATATACGTGCGCGGTATCTTTTTGAATGATTTTCAAAACGATCTTTGTGAAGCACGTATGAGACAATCTAGAGTGTTGTTTTCTCACTGGGTTCTGACCCACTTTTTTTCTTGTCTATTTCCTTTGTGTGTCTTATAGATATATTTTGACGCTCGAAATTTGTAAGTCATCTCGACACCAGTGAGGCGTTCCTTGATATTTAGTGAGCGCTCTCGTTCAGGCTCTACTTTTGTATTTTGTTATTAGAGTTCCATACCGGTTTGTTGTGGGGATACTGGGCTATAGTTTTGTAATTTGGGATATTATTTTCACTGACTAATGGTTATCTTACTTTGATAGTGTTATATTTATACTATTTTCTTATATATCATATTATATTTATTAAGTGTATTTGATAAATGATTGTTTGGGTAGAATATCTGTATCTCTGATGCTTGTGCGAGATGAACTGGACTCCTATAGACAGTTCACCTCGTACATCGGTCACCGGACCGACTTGGGTAGTGACACTTCCCCAACAAGACTTTAAAACAAAACTGAAGATTAACACAAAATATAACATAAGAGAAACAAAGTGGCAACAACATCAAATAATAAGCGTAATTATTGGTCAACAGAAGATTCAGAAAACCCTAAACAAATATACACCACTTGCCACTTTAAGAACAAAAGAAGACTGTAAGAATTCAAACCTAAGGCCTTGTTTGGATGACTGACAAAATGGTTTATTAATGGAAAGTATAGTATATTGCTGTATGGTATGATGCTGTAATTACTGTTTACTCTATTTGGAAAGATATTATGGTATAGCATGGTTAAATACCGTTTTCTGCTAGTTGGTAGAGATATCCCTAATTATAAGGATGATTTTAGTATTATAAAATTTTATTAGGGGTATTTTAGAGATGTAAAATTTATAAACCACCGGGAACCATCATTTTGATGGTTTATAAAATCTATCAAAATTTATGGTTTCTAAACCATGGAAAACCACACCATGGATATGTGGAAATCAAAACAAACAATAATTTAACCATACTACACTTTATAAAACCATACCTCACCATCAACCAAACAAGGCCTAAAAAATAAACAAAATAAGATTGGAAAAATTCAGACTTCTTTGACTTTTCCTTTAAAGCTAGGCTTCTTTTGTTCATGCCACTTCAAGAACAAAAAAATCCCAAACCCACACCCTGTTTTATCTCCTCTGGCATTCATCATTTTCCTCAACAAGAACAGGTAAACATATGCAAACCCACACCAATTTTTTTTTCCTTAACCAAAAAAAGAAGAATTTAATGCAATAAAATCAAGTGGGAGAATCTTCTGAGGAGGAGAAGAGCCAAAAATTTCTAAAAAAAATCAAGAAAACCAAGTCAACCAGAATCAATCGAAGTACTCATTTAAATCAAATGGGCTCTTGATTTTGAACCCAGTAAACATGGTCTCTCTCCCTCACAAACTCATCAAATTCTCTTTCAGAGGTGGGTTTTGCAGGTTTTAAAGGATGATGTAATAACTTGAATTTTGTGACTATTTTTTGGTAAATTTTTCATTGAAATTTTTTTTCAAATTAATTATTTTTGAAGGATTAATTTTAATTTAAAATATCATTAAATTAATTAATGATATTTTTGGAGTGTTAATATTTTTTTGGTGTTAATATGATTTTTGAGGTGTATTGTGAAATTAAATTGAGTGAA
>CAODLS013385873.1:0-14795 GCA_948243855.1 Flueggea neowawraea | reverse complement strand
TTTCACTTGGCAATGGTGCCCCTGATGTTTTTGCCAGCCTTGTTTCTTTCATGGGTAACGAAACAGGCGATGTTGGGTTTAACACAGTTCTTGGTGGTGCCTCTTTTGTTTCTTGTGTTGTGGTTGGAATCATAAGCATTTTTGTGAAACTAAAACGGATTCCAGTCAACAAGAGAGCTTTTATCAGAGACGTCGGCTTCCTTCTTGTTGTCCTCGCCGCGCTGATCATGATCTTAATCGTCGGCGAAGTCAATCTATGGACTTCATTTGGATTCTTGTTGCTGTACATCGTTTACGTCGTTGTTGTCTACATCTCCGATGTTTACTGGAAGAAAATCGATCAAGAAGACAATGATCGAAACTCGAATTTCCGGGATTTGAACTTGTCAATTCTTGATTCTGTCGAGAAAGGGGAAGTGACTTTTGCAGAAGTAGATTCTTTTGATAGTGGTGCTGAATTGGAAATCAAAAAATGGTGTTTTTGTTTACGACCTTCAACGTCTTGTTCACTGTTTCTTCGAATCATCGAGCTTCCACTATACTTGCCAAGGAGGTTAACAATTCCTGTTGTGTGCGAAACCAGATGGAATAAACCAGTTGCAGTAATTTCTGTGACACTGGCACCAATTCTGTTATCAAGTCTCTGGACTCTCCAATTCAAGATAGACAGTTTCAACTCAAACCTGAACGTTTACGGGTTCGGATTCTTGATTGGTCTAACGTTTGGAGTTCTTGCATATGCAACAACAGAGAAATCAAACCCACCAAAGAAATTCCTGTTCCCCTGGCTTGCAGCTGGGTTCTTCATGAGTGTGACCTGGAGTTACATAACAGCTCAGGAATTAGTAGCATTACTGGTTTCACTTGGGTATATATTTGGGATCAGCCCTTCAATTTTAGGACTCACAGTCCTAGCTTGGGGCAACTCAATTGGTGACTTGATCACAAACCTAACAATGGGACTACATGGAGGACCTGAAGGTGCCCAAGTGGCAATTTCAGGGTGTTATGCAGGTCCAATCTTCAACATTCTGTTTGGTCTGGGCTTATCACTGGTTAGCTCATCTTGGCACCAGTACCCATTATCAGTTATAGTCCCTAAAGACCCATACTTGCTTGAGACATTAGGGTTTTTGGTGGGTGGTTTGGTTTGGGCACTTCTGGTTCTGCCAAAGAGAGATATGAAGCTTGATGTGGTGCTTGGTGGAGGGCTCTTGGTTGTTTACCTCACAGGTGTGTCTTTGAGGCTGGTTCAGACACTTGGCTCTCTCCAATTTCATCCTAACTGATAGTAGTAATTAGTGAATCAGTGAGTTCATTAATGTTTGTAAATAAGTAGTTACAAAATTACAATTACTGTTGGTTTTAGTTACTGACTACTGACTAGTCTTTTTGTCACTCTGTAGAAAATAGAAGTCTCATGAACTTGACGACTCTTTTATGGGAAATGAATGCTCTTTTTTTCAAGTTTATCTATTATCAATATGTGCACTTGTTATAGTTGAGAGAGGTTGGTTAAGACGATAAGAGCATCTCAACAGTCTATTTGTACTGTTTTTCTATAATATTATATTTAATTTATTTTTTATTTTAAAATTTAAATCTGATTTATCTTTTTATCTCATTATTTAATATTATATTACTAATTTATAAAAAAAGTGGAGAAAATTAAATAATAACTCTTTATTTTTGAAGGGAGATTATTTACTCATTCCACTTTTTATTGTTTTGTTAATAAAATATTAATTAATATGTTGAATTAATAGTGTTACACAAATTTTAAACAAACTAATATATAAAACAAAATAAAACAAAATATTTTTTTTCGAGGAAAAATGATGAAGAGGCTATTGGGGATGAGTGAACTATATTGCTATGAGCTCTTGCAGTTTATTTATACTAAAATCGGCTCTAGCATTAATAGATTAAGAAAAACATATAAAGTGACTCTCAAGACAAATATATTTTTTTGGTAAATTATTATTTACTTTCATTTAAAATTAAATTCCCGATCTCTTAATATTAGAGTTAACTTCAATAAACCAATAACGAGGATTGGTAAGTTAAAAGAACTGAAATGAAAAAAAAAGAAGTGCTTTAAAAAAATATGACAAGTTGCTGTCTTCTATCTAATCTACAATGGACTTGGAGGAGTCAATTTTGCTGCTTTCATTAATTTTGTCACAATGTGGATGTCACCAAACAACAAAGTCTGGTTTGGTCCCAACAAAACACTCATCAATCTTACCGACAAAATTTTCTGATGCAGTGGCTAATCTATTTTGATTTAACCAAAGACGAAACCCACTTGGCTCAATTTGATACTGAAATATATGAAACAGAGCCCATTCATTATAAAAATTTGAATTCCTGAATACGTAATTCGTTCCTGTCAATTGAACTTCCATTAATATGAATTTGGATCATTAGGTTCAAAACCTTCGTCAACATTAGAAGGCCACCCACTTATCCGACTAGTCTCACAAGCAAACGACACCACTCACCCCAATTCAACTAGTAATGACAGAATCAAGATTTGATTCAACAAAAGGCGATTTTTATAGTGTTTTGGGCAGAATTCGTAAGCAGTAAGGGCAGCACTACTCCATTCTATGGGTCTTTCCAGCGACAAAAGAAGCGGCCGCCAATCCGCCCCATATATGTCCGCCACTACCTGCGAGGTACACCTCAAAAGTAAGTGGCAGCAAAAATTTTATTGAACTCAAATAGAAAAGCAGCAAAACTGCAAATTACAAATTAAAAAGCATATATTTTTATCTCTCTCATATTATATATTTTTAATTTGGCAAGAAAAAGAAGTTGAATTATTTCTCTTCCCATATTTCTCTTACCTCCGTCACCTTAAAAATCCTCTGTTGACCATTTCCCTTCTTTATCTTTCCCATTTTTATCCAAGCATAATTTTGAGCAACTATCAGTTTAATTTGTAAACGAGTGAAACAAAATTGATGAAGTGGGTGGTTTGGTACATGGAGATTGTGGTCCAGAGTCAATGTTTCGTATCCTGTTCGATCTGGAAGTCATTGTAAGCATGACTTAATCATGGTGGCAACAATAGGCAAAACACAGCAGCACTGAAATGGCAGAATTTTGGAGCTCTACTCATTATGGTGATCTTATGGCCTTTTACATATGGGACTATAATCTAAATAAAATGTAAATGCTGATGAGTACATACCTCACGATTAAGGAATGACAAGATTAGAGAGTACTTTTAATCTATTTGGACGAGCTCTTAAGGCTCTCTATTAGAGACGGGACGAAGCTAGAATGAGGGGGGACAATAGAGATGGAGTGATCATAGCCATAAACTTAATCAATATATTTTTATTGGATTAGAGCGAACGAGAATTAATCAGATGGACACGAATTATAAATATTAACGTGAGAACTAAACATGTTGTTGGTAAGAAATTTTTTTTTTGCCTATTGCTATTTTATATAATTATGATCAACTTATAGTTGTATGTCTTATAATACACACATAACAAACTTCTGGTTCGTGGACTTCTTTAATTTTGGCTCTCAATGTGGAATGGATAAGGGTATCAATGCTTTAAACCACATACTTCGAAGCCGTAAATTGTTGCATTATTGCGGTTTGTGGATATTTTCACAAAAATATTATATGAAGAAAAGAAGAATGTGTAACAAATATTTACAAATAATTTAAATGTGTATGTATACAAATCTAATCATATAAATATGGTAGTTCGAAGCTTTCATTATATGGGACAGCTTGAAGGAAACGTGGATGGTACCAGAAAATACGAGAGAGCGAAAGATGAGAAAATTAAGGAGGTGATTAAAAAAATCCAGTATTTAGTTCTGAAAATACATAATGTATCTTTTATTATATCAAAATGGGGGCTGAAACTTGGGGTGGAAATGAACCGAGAGGCTCGGAGATCGGTTCGACAAAAACTCGTTCACAAATTGGCTAGATAACAAATGAAATTTTAATTTCGTAATAAATGAGCAGACATTGAACACCTAAAAGTTTGGCTTGAAAACTCGCGAACAAATTCTTTTATAGGCACATAATTAGGTTCGTGAACATGCTCATTTATATTATTTATGTAATATATACCTTATGTAATATATACACTAAATACTAAATACTATGCATCTCATATTCCACTTTTATATTATTGATGTAAAATAATAGTTTATATATAATATAATTTTATTTAATTATTATAATATAAGTCTATATCCTAAACAATATACTTTAGTTTTTATTTATTTTTTATATATTAATACTATAGTATTAGTATATACCTTATGTGATGTATACCTTACACAAAGGATTGTCTAAGATAATTTGTCTCTTCTTCATTACGTATATACCTTATTTCATGCGTAAATTATGTTTGGATTATGTCTTAAATTGTTGTTTAAAGACTTGGTATTTTAACTTTTGATTGTAATTATAAATGAGCTTTTAAACAAGTCGACCACTCGAGATGCTTAAACGAGCCTTAAATGAGCCAAGCTTGCGAGACATTTAAACGAGCTAAGCTCATGAGCCTCCTAAATAGCTTAACGAGCCAAACTTGAAAAGAATTAAAAACTCGAGTGGAGCTCGAGCTCAATATATTTTTTGCCTAGCCAAACCTGAGTACTTCAAAGCTCAGCTCGGCTTGGCTTGAATCCAGCTCTAGTTGAAACCCCTAAGATCCAAGGATATTTTGATTCACCTTTAATTATTATTATTATTATTATTATTAAAGCAAGTCTTACTATTATTATTATTATTGTTGTGAACAATGTCCCTCGACAATCGTTCTTTAGGCTCATCCACTGAGTTATTGTTCGCTTTCAAAATTTTATTCCTTAAAAGATGCCTCAATAGTTTTGAGGCAGAAAGGTGCTTACAAACAATTATTGACGTCGACTTTTAAGCAATGTGAGAGTATGACACTACAATAATAAACATATTATTATTATTATTATTATTTTACCTTTCAAGCATTGGCCTACTTCAATTTATTAAAAAGGATAAGATTTGCTCTAAAAGGAAAAAGGGTCAATTATTGCAAAATTAAACATCTCCTTTTTTCCTAATTTTGAAAGGCTAAAAGGACTTAAAAAATTCCAAACTATTGACTTTATATCACGCATGTCCTAAACTATGAATAATTATTTACAAAATTCTGAACTCTTAATGTTATATTGGATAAGGTCTTTTGTTAATTTTTCCGTCTGGGCAACTGTCAAATGCTGACATGGAACTGATGGAGTCTACACGTGGCAAGTTTGTGCTAATGTGACATCCACTTAAGTTCCTAAACCAAATACTATGGTCTAATCTACTATGAACCAAACATTTTTTTATTAACCTCGCTTACTCCTCTGTCCTCTTTCTCATCCCAGACGTCGTCCATTAAGGCATTAGCCATTCTCTCTCTCTGACAGCCTCTCCCTTTTCTTCTTTCGTCCTCCTCTAGTTTTTAAGTTTATTTTTTAAGTGGGTACTGAATTAGTGTTTGGAATTGGAGGAGGTTATGGTGATGATGAATGGCGTGGTGGGTATTGCAAATTTGGGCAATTTGAGAAGGAGGAAACGTATGATCTGGCAATACAAGTGGCTATTTTGATTTTGGATATAATAGGAAAAAATTTTGTTATTGGGTTTTGGTTCATCATTTCGTTTGTTTTGGATACAATAGGAACAAAAATGTATGGTTTCGATTTTTTTTTGATAAGTAATATAGATAGGTTTCATATGGGTTTCATCTTGAATTTTAGCTAAATTTCTTCTCGAAATTGTTGGCAACAAACTTTGATGTGTTTGACTACAAATGGGTTTGGTGAAATTTGCAAGATGATTGAAGGATGTGCTTTAAATTTGAAGAAGACGATGGGTATGGTTGGATGCTTTTTTGTGGATGGTGAAAGGTTGAAGTTTAGGTGAATGAGAATTAAGGCTTGGTTGGGGTGAAAGAGGGCATTCAGGTTGGCTTGATGATTTTGGCTTGGGTGACAAATTGGTCTCTTTTTTTTTTTGGTGTTGTTGGGTCTAACCTATGCCACAAACAAAACAAATTGACAAAAGTGACGGTTGACCTGGATGCCATGTCAGCACAGTCGAGCACGTCAGTAGTTCCACATCAGCATTTAACAGCTGAGTAGATGGAAAAAGTAGCTGAGGACCTTATTTGATATAAGTTTGAAAGTTTGGGAATTTATAAATAGTTTTTCATAGTTTGAACACATAAGTGATATATAGTTGATAGTTTGGGTTTTTTAAGTGGTTTAGCGAATTATAAAAAGAAGCGAATTTATGTTTATCACGTCTCCATCCAACCAATATATATGAGGTCATAATTTATATACTACTATCACAGAGAAAAAAAAAGAATTAGTGCATAAAAATCAAATTAAAGGATAAAAATTTAATATAAATTAATTTTGTAGTCCAATAATATTGGTGTTGAAATTTTTCTAAAGGTCAAGAACAAAAATATTTGACACTAATTATTTTCAATTTGCAAAATAAATTTATGACCCGGGTGAGCATGAATCTTTGTTTGGTAGTAAAAAAGTGTACCAAGAAAGTTTGCAAGTGAGAAAAAAAAAATGATATATTTGTTTCAAAGAAAGTGCAGAGTTAAATAAAATTTTAATCAATTTAATTTTTAATTTCTCACAAAATTAACTTATTAGAAAAAGAGTCAGTCAGAAACTTCTTGAACAATTTCTAAAGGTCGTTTATTATAAAAAATGCTATTTCAAAAACATTAAAATTAAATAACTTGGTGGATTGCATGGTGTCACTTTTTTCTGTCCTTTTTACCATCAAAAGCCAATCATGTTTGAATGAATGGTTCCCACTTAGGAGCTCCATTCATTTCTCAATTATTTGATATGAATATTCATTTTCAATGTGGTATTGACAATTCAACAAATATATGTACCTCTGACATTATACACTTTTGACAGTTGGAACTGCCACTTGTTTTCCCCATCTCTTCAGAAATTGAGGATATAAAGACAATTTATTTAATCATGTGGCAACAATAATTCAAAAAAAATTGTATTTAAAAGAATTTGCTCTATTTAAGTACGTGCACTATAGCATAACTGGTATCAGTAGTATAAATTAAACGGATATACATTGAGTTTTACTCTTGCTTTTCTTATAGTTTTGATAGATTACTTAGTGTCGCCTAGTTTTCTTTGTCGAATAAGTATAAATTTTAGGGAAAATTACTCAAAAATAAAACAAAAAATTTACAAAGTATATAAATACAACACTATTGAAAACTATTATAAAAATGTAAATACGGAAAAATGCAATTTCATAAATTCCAGATTTTGACCGATCAGAAAATAAAGTTTAACTACGTACCAAAATAAGTACAAAATGAGAAAAACTGCTATCAATATTGCAGATATGAAAATAAGTAAAAAACAAGAACAAATTGTTCTCAACATCACAAAAACGAAAATAAGTATAAAACGAATACAAACGAGAACAAACCGAATATACAAGTATAAAACGAGAACAACACCAACAAATGCTTACAAAATGTACAAAATGTGCACAAGACAAAATTTAAAGAAGCATTTTAATATTTTATTATCATTCGGTAAAATTATATGAACAAAATAAGAACAAACCGAGTGCAAAACGAGAATGAACCGAGAACAAATCGAGTACAAATTTACTCTCTCTCACTGAAATCTTTTTTTGAAGAAACGAGTACTCTCTTCTATTTGTCTAATTACTCAGTTCCAATTTCTTTAAAATTTAGCTCAAATTCACTCGAAATTTATCCCAATTCTAAATGCAACCTAATTTCTCCTTATTTTATCTCCTCTTATCAACTTCATCTCTTACCACCTCAACCGTACCCATTTATCTCTTTCACTCTTCCTTCTTCATCTCTAATTTGAAAACCACACTCTCTCACTTCTATAAATTTACCGAAGTGATGGAACACATCAAGCCCACCATAAATTACATTGTCCCCCATCCCTTACATGTTTCTTTCTCTAAATGAAAAAGACATGCACAGATCAAAACAATGAATTTGCAAAAATTTCTTCTCATTTATCTCTCTTCGTCATCTTTCGTCAAACAAATCAATAATCTCATTGCTTCTAACTCAGCAACATCAATTTTTGGTTTTAAGTTTCTTGATTTTTCCAAATATAAATTGCCAACGAAGTTGTTTGATTGAAGCAATGACTCGAACTGAGTTGGCGTACTTAGACGAGGGAGGAGAGAGAGGGAGTGCAGAGAGAGTAAAACAAGGAGGAGAACGAAGGCATCAGATGTTGGAACGAGATAAGAGAGGTGAGAGGGTGTGGATAAGAGAGAAAGAACCGAGAGGTTGGATGAGTTTGAAGAGAGAGAATGAGTCAGATGGAAAGGAGATGAAAAGAAGATACAAAGGCACGTAAGACATGCGTGAATGTTCTGTTTCAGAAATTATAATGCCAATTGTTTTATTAGAGAAATTACAATGCATTGCGTTTTATATCTGAAATTTAAATGTCAAAAAAAGACATATGGGGTAATTTCCTCTAAATTTTATTTCCATCAAAAAGAGGTATACAACCAAATATCACTTAGATATACATTTAATCTCTCCACAAAATTTACTCATTCCCTTAACATCCAAACTAAGCTCAAAGTCACAACGTGGGTTGAGAGATAAGGGTAACCAAAAAGAAAAGTCATCTGACCTAAGAACAATCAACAAATCATCAATAGTAAAAGCTATGCGTGTATAACGTGTGAAGTGTAAAGTGTAAACATATACTATTCAGCAATAATCCTATCACTAAAAGAAAACATGCAATTCACACTTTCTATAATTTGTCTCACAACCGTTCTTTATTCGGAGACTCATTATGGAATACCACTTGATTCCACTCATGCCAAACCCAATACACAACTGAGCAAAATCACACACGTCTGATCTGACTTAGTAATGACTTGCTGCTAGCTCTTTTGTAAACCAACAAACCTCATAGCGCCAGCAAAAGGGAGGTCGATGGATTCCATACTTTCTTAATATAATAGCCCAGACTTCATTCTTGAATGAGCAACTAAAAAATAGGTGATCGACCAGCTTTAAAGAATTGGAAGAAAACACACATCTATCATTCGAGACAAGACCCACTTCCTTGGTCTTGTTTTAAAAGCAACCTTATTCAACAAGGGCAACCAAGTGACAAAGCTAAACCATGGGACATGACTTTTACCCCGTAAAAGGCGATACCATGGAGCACGATTACATTTGCAACGCAAAGAATCCCAAACACTATGAACTGAAAACATACCTGACCGGGATGGCCTCCATAAGATAGTGTCCTACTCATTAGTTTTTGAGACTTGAAATTGCCTCACAAAGTCCCAAACACTCATGGTATAATCACCAAGCGGGTTAGGCAATTGCCACCTACCATGCCTCCATACATCATGGCTTTAGAAAACCAAGAGATATCGGAATCTGAAATATTAACCCAGGGAAAGCATCTACCAATGATGAACCATTAGCCCATGGATCATGCCAAAAAGCTAAAGGTAGATCCACAGCTTAATCTGTAGTCAAACAAACTTTTCACGTCACTTCTTATCTTCAACAAGTTATTCTAAGACTAGCTAGCATCCATAGGTTTAGTGAGCCCCCCAAAACTCAATCTTTTCAACATAGTATGTGTCACCCATTTAGCCCACAGTGATCTCTTTGTCACAATAAGATCCTAGCTTTGCTTACTGATTGCAAACTTGTTCCATACTACAAGTTCTTTCACTCCTAATCGTCCCTCACTTTTCGGGTTTACAAACAAATTGCCAAGCCACTTTTCCACTCTTACCACCCTGCTCTTTACCAAAGCAGAGGAAGTCTTTACACTTTGTATCGATTTCATTGATCACTGAAGCAAGTAATACAAAAATAGAACACCAATGGACTTGGAGAATGAATATAATAAATAAGCTGAAGATGGCTTGCATAAGATAAAACACACAGTCGTTCAGTAGTGTATTCGAGATGTAATCTCATCTAGTTGATTTGATTGTTTCCGAAGAGCTACATTATCTTAGTTGTTGTAATACTTAGCTTATTAATGGAATTAGCCCATCTTTTTTCCACTAGTCTAAGATGGTTAAACTTAAAAAGGTGTCACTCGTGCTCTTGAGTTAGTCTAGCTAGTTAAGAGACGTATGGGTTGGGTCTTTTTTTTTTTAAAAAAAGTAAATATAAATTGAGTATGTGTACTACACTAAAAGATTGTAAAATTTTGGAGGCACATAATGCAATATCTTTTTGCTTTAAAAAAAATAATGTTAATATCAACTTTATTTTTTAAAGGGGATTACTGATAGCTTGACGACTCCTAAGGGCAAGCCTGAGAGTTTTAATCCATTCGAAAGTCAGGTTCAAATTTTGATATAGAAAACACTCATTACACAGGTTCAAAGTAGCAGCTACTTCCCTCGAGAAGATAAGGGTGGGTCAAGAACTGTCAAAAGGGTCCTTCTCATCATCTATGAGGACTGACTCAATATTCACTTATATAACTACCAAAAATCCATCAAGTGTCTTTGAATTTCATTGAATTTTAATCAGATTAACATCGTAAAAACAAACACCAATTAACCTATAAAAAATATATATTAAACAACAAATTAATAAGGAAAAATCACACATTTACACTGAAAAAAAAAAGAAATTGATTTCTAAGCACAATTCAAACGGATTGTCAGAAATAAAAACACGCTCTAAGCTATTTGCAAAATTGTCAGATGTATTAAGTCTCTAATTAGCTGATATCTCTATTTTTCATATAAACGCAATTCAGAAGAGTCTCCAAAAGTTTTCATTGGTTTTCGAAAGTTTATTTATTACATTCGAAAAAGTGACATTTCTAAAAAAGTAGTCTTCAAAAGTTTCCAATTGACTTTTTTCAAAATAAGGTTCGAAAAAGTAGCATATTTTAGCAAAAATTTGAGCGTATTTCATTTGTCAAAATTGAAATTGTATTTGTGTATTTATCAAATTTAATATTTTATTTGGGATACTTGACATAATTAACTCAATTAATAATAGAAGACGTGTCTCATTATTAGTCCGACGATTTATAGGTATGGGAAGCATCAAAATTTTATGATCACGTGATAGAAAACTTGTTAGTATTTGATGATTACGTCCCACAAAACTCCCAATTTGTATGAAATGGTTCTCTTCTGGGTTTGAAATGGACGACTAAGTCATCATGACCAATGGGGCTGTTTTTCGAAAGAAAAATTGGAAAAGTTTGGCGAGGATTCATGCATGGTCAGGCAATTTGCAAAGACCATATCGAAATTTAATGCGTCCATGTCTGCTACTTGAGAGCCGTCCTTTCTTAATACTCTCCAATTTATATGTCCACTTCATCACTTCAAATTCAATTCAAATTTAACTTCAGATAGATAAATTGTAATTTGATTTCGGATTATTTTCTATACTTAACCTGCTATTTTTTCTCCTTTTACATTCATCATTAATCATTTTAGAGCCTTGCTTGATTGGAGTTTTCAGAAAGTTACCCGGTGAAAAATTACCGCTCAGAATTCCATTTATCACTTTAATCTACTAGAATAAACACACCGCGTATTCAAAATGTAATAAAAATGTATCACTATTTCGCAACCAGATATACCTTAATCTACTAATTATATATGCAATCTATCTTATCAATCTATAAAACATCCCGAGACTTAATCCAACTTAATAATCTACACCATCAGGTTATTATCACAAAATCGAATACATCCACGTTATTACCTGCAAATTTTAGGCCATTTGATCGTGTAATTAGATATCAAGCTTTGTCCAATAATTTAAAAGCCAACTCTTTACCTGATTTGGTGTATTTTTAATTTGGAATATCTTCTAAAGAAATTAAATTTACTTTAAAGTTCGAATAATGTTAGTAATTAATTGGTTTTGGTCGTACATCATCTTAATTTTTTTAAGAAAAAGAGCTAAATGATTGATATTTTTAGTCAAATATTAATAATTTTTTGGATAAAAAACATCAATAATTGCTCAGACTTGTATGCAAGTGCCACGTAGATATATTTTGTCCAACTCGAGCTGTCTAATTCACGTTCAACATATTTTTTTTTTCATTTTTTTCTCAAATAGTGGGAATATCATTGAATAATAAATATATATGGACTGTAATATCCCGTTTATTTTAGCCAGAATCTTGTAGCATTCCGAAGTGATTACGAGTTGGGATGTTGACCTTTGAGTTTGAGGGTTGTGTTGTGTGTGTTTTGCACGTTGGAGGTCATCTACATGCTTAGTACAGGGTACTGTGCATATAGTAGAGGCATGAACCTTAACCGTGAATATGCGTTGAGTACAACGTACACTGGAGGTCATCTACGTACACAGTACTGAGTACTATGCACGTAGACGGGGATGAGTCGGCCGAGAGCCTTGTTTGGACTACGTGCGTTGTATGGGTTGTTGTGCACGTTGCACATCTTTTAGGGTGTGACCAGTGAGCACGCTGAGGCCTTCTACGCACACTGCAGGGGGTAGAACGCACATAGATTGTAGATCTGAATGAGGGGCTTCAGATCTGCCATCTACGTACATTGCGTGTTATGTTATCCACGTAGAGCACGGTTCTACGTACACAGAACCCCTACTGTGCACGTAGATGTGTTCTTTCTGGACGACTGTGCGTGAAAAGCAACATGTCAGTCCGTAAGTCTATAAATACCCCTATCTACTGTTCCTTCGGTCACAACTTGTCTCAACCACCAGAGCACTTTCTCATCTACTTCTCTACGATTTTCTTTGTTTCTCCTTGCTTCTACAACGGATCTAGATGTAAGAATCATCCATTAATCTCTTCTTTTCTTTAGTTCACGTTGCATTTGTGCATTCTAGGGTTCCGACCGAACTTGGATTTTGGTTCGGATCTTTTCATGTCTGATGGAATACGAGTTAATGAGAGTTAGATTATGGTTGGTTGAGACCAGTAGCTTGAAGTTTAAGCATCGGTTTCGTGGGATTTGGTGTTTGAACCAAATGGGTTTCTCTACAAATAGGGTTTCGAGTTTTACTGAACTTCTTGTCAAATTTGGTGTTGTTTCTGATGTATCTTGATAGATATGAGTTAGAACTTCACATATTTGAGCTGGGTTAAGAGATTTGACTAGTTATTCGACGTGGGTCTTAGAAGTCCGAGATTCATAGTTGAGATTTAGAAAGATTTTGACTTTGTTTGTGGATTTGGAGGATGAATCCATGTTCAAGAGATTGATTTGAGTTATGGAGTTTTCTTGGTTCTGTTAGGGATCGAATAGAGCATGATCTTTGGCTCGGAAGTGATGGATTCACTTTCGCTTGTTTAGGCGACTTTGAGAGTTTGCATTTGCATTTCATATCATGCATTTGGTATTTTCCACAGTACCGTATTGTGATATTTATGATGTGTTATGTGTACAACTTCTTGTCATTGCCAGCGAGATCAGCTACCGACGAGTGGAACTTGACTGGTGCTTTGGCTTGAATTGCCAGGTGAGTGAATAACAGCTTCGGAAACATTGGCTGTGTCTCGAACTCTATTTAATTGTTTTTGATGTGTTGGATATATGTATCCGAAAATGGACTAATCTAAAGGATTGGTTGAGATGAAATTGGTTATTTGGATAATAATCGACTTTGGATTTGAAATGATATATATTTATTATATATCTTGATATGATTTGAAATGTTGGATTGCATGATATGATTTTGTACTATACGATAGTATGTTTTGGTTTTCAATAGGGAGACACCTGTGCTACTAGGTATGTAGCATTTGGTATACCAATGATTGATAAACCCAGCTACCAGTGTTGTCGGTAACCATGTTGTCCTGATCAGGCACATGATATGTTATGGTGGAGGCGGGTCCCCATTGATATGGTTGGTCCATATATTTCGTGATAGTTAGCAAAGTCTATATCACGCCTGTTTAGTCCCATATCGCCTGTATATGTTTTGACATGAAAATAATGATTTAAAATCTTAAATGATTTTAATACGCCTTGGTGCATGTTGTTTGCTATGATTGCAAATGGTTTCGAAATGGATTTTCAAAATGCTATTATTGTATAGCGTGTATATTTATATATACTTATGAATACTACTTGTGGTATTTGCGAACTGTTTTCAAAACAGACTCTGTGAGGCATGTATGAGGCACTCTGGAGTGTTATTCCTCGCTGGAATTCACCCCCGTTTTATTTTTTGTTGTGGATGATTCTATCTTCCAGGTGCACAGATTTTGGTTTCGGCGTTTATTCTGCATCTTGGACACCCGTGATGAGACATTTTGGTTAGTGATGCCTATTGTTCGAGCTTCTTTATTTTGTAGAGCTTCATACCATACTACTGTAGGGTATTGGGTTGTATGTATACTCTGATATATTTATTGTATTTGGTTTACCAGAGTATATGGTTTGTATACGTTTGGTTTATATTTTTATATATTGAGTTATATATAAACTGTTTTAAATTATTATTTTCATGTCAAACACATACAGACGATATGAGACTAAGCAGGTGTGATATGGACTCTGCCAAATATTACAAAATGTATGGACCAGCCATAGTGATGAGGACATGCCTCTATCATACACAAATCATGTGCCTGATCAGGGCAACATGGCCACCAACAACCCTAGTAGTTGGGCTCTATCAAACATTGGTATACCAAAGGCTACATACCTAATAGCACAAGTGTCCCCATATCGAAAACCAAAA
>CAODLS013385592.1:0-12161 GCA_948243855.1 Flueggea neowawraea | reverse complement strand
ATTCTCCGGCCATAGTTCTTGTACATGGCTAACTTATTGAACAAATGTCAGATATTTATCAAGCATATTAATTGAGCACACCTGAAAAATCTACATAAAGACTAATCTTTTTTTATACTTATAAAAAATGTTTAATTTGTTGGGCTTCAAGTTTTAATCAATGTTAAAAAATAGATTATTTAATAGTTGATTTTTTTTCTGAGGATTTTTTTTTCAATTGTGTTAACAAAACGTTTTAATCAATAACACTTTTAGTTGTGGTGTTTTTAGGTAAATTTAATAGATAGCAGATTTAATAGATTAAGTAAATTGTACAGTAATAAGATGTATTATTTTTTTTTACTTTTTTTATTATAAAATCTGTTTTTATAATCTACCAAAAAAGGAAACACTGCCAATGGCATAAATTTTTTTTCCTATATTAATAGTCTATGCTATAATGTTTTTTTTTATTGGATTAACTTAATGGTTGCAATTCAACATTTTTTTTCATCTTACTTAAATTTGTTATTTTGAATCAATTAACTAAGCAGTTCGAAGAAAAAGGTTTGATTTCGAAGATAATAACCCATTATTTAAAAATAAATGGATTAAGAAATTTAAAATGCCAACTAAACATCTGTGGGGTTTGGTTATTTCTCATATTATTAATAGTAATTATCTCACTGTATATTTATAGAGTTAACTTAGTTGAGCTGATAAGTGTACAATACCACTTAAACACCGGTTTAACCTAACTGATTCGATGTCTTAAGTGGATTAGTCTCTTTCTCTCAAAAATACAAACTAAATATAATATGACATTAACTCTAAAGAAGTAACTTTTTAAGAAATAATTTATCAAAAATTTAATTCTTAGAAAGTTGAATAAAACAAGCCTAAAAGCGGGAAAACCTTGTATTCTATGGCCCGAATTGATAAGCCATTTAGACAAACATGAGTTTTAAGAAAAATATGATTAAGTTAGTTGTAGGTAGGAGTTGTTGTTTAGTTTCTAAATAAACCATTATTTATTTTTTTAGATTTAACCTTTATTATTGGGTAAGAGTAATTTAGAATATCTCTGATGATACTCTTTCTTATTTATGTATAAATAAAGAGTATAATCAATAATTTATATATATGAACAGTGAAAATTGTGTTTAAATTCAAAGCACTCTTTAAATTTAACTCCTTAATTTATTAAAAGTTGAAAGATATTTAAATAAAACAAAAAATATAGAAATGAGCAATTAATGAGGAGAGATATTAAGGTCATCTCCAATGCACGCCAATTTGGCGTGTGTTGGTGGATTTGGCACAGAAATGGTGCTCCAATCGAGCGTCTTTTTTGACGCCAAATCAAGACATAGTATCTGGCGTAGCATTGTAGCTACGCCATATTATTATTATTTTTTGTTTTCAACTTGTTTTTTTATTTCACTTTTTTTTAGTTTTAGTTTATGGTATATTTGTGTATTTAATTAATCAATATATTTACTGATTAAATTTTATTACTAATCTAATTTTTGTAAGATTATAGTAAAACATAATAAAATATGAAAAAAATTAAAAATTTTACAAAACTCATGCTCTATATTTTTATCCAAATTTATTTTATTTTAATTATTGTATTACAAAAAAAAATATAGGTTATTAAAAATATCAAAATATATTTTTAATTAAAAAAATAAGTAAAATAATTAAATATAAGTTTAAATTGTTAAATAATAAAAAAAATTGTGAAGATAAATATACTTAAAATATTCGATTTAATGTTAAAAATAAAATAAAATAATTAAAATGATTTTTACTGTAATTATTATATTTTTATGTAAACTTACTATATTTTAGAGTAAATGGTTAAAAATAACCTAAAATAAAGAGTAAAATGTTGAAGAATGTGCTTAACTCTTTATTTTATATTCAAGTTATAAAGATCCCATTATAATTGAATTTTATGTAAATATTCTTTATATAAAGAGTTTTAAACATATAAAAAGTGCATTTAAGATGTTTTTAAATGAATAATTTTGCATAAAAAATATAAAAAATATCATTAAATTATTAATTATTTATGAAGGGTAAAACTGATAGTTGATTATTATACTCCCTCCATCCTAAAATTATAGTCCTTTTTTTAGATGTGTCAAAATATAATTTATTTTTCATTGTTAAGTGTACTTTTAATGAAATTCTTATGATGCCCTCTAATAAATACATCAACATTTATTTTAATTTTTGAAAATTAACCTATAATAAAAATATATAATTAAAAAAATAATTTATAAATTTCTTAAATTTATTTTAATTAGTAAATAAATTTTTATATATTTTTTTACAAAAAAAATTAATCCTTCACACCTATTTTTAACTGATAAAATTAACAAAAATAAAATATTATTATACTACTCTCCTTAAAGTTAAAACTCACAGGCCACAGCTGTCCCGAAAAGATTTTGTCTCAAACACGACTCCTCTTCCTCAAAAATCCAGATTATGCAAAATTCAAGCAACAAAATCCTCAATCACTTGCAAAATTCTTCGCAACGGAAAACAAAATTAAATTGAATCCACCTTCGCTCTCATAAACAACACAAATTCATTTCAGATTCAAAGCAGATCTCAAATTCATCTTCACATTTCTCGATTTAAATAATAGAATTGAAGATGGCGAAAGCGAGATACTCTTGCCTCCTGTCCCAAAAAGCGCCAACTGGAACTTACCGACTTCTTCATTTTCTTCGAAAGCTTCGTGGGTATTTCTCTGCCAGACGATTTTGTGTCCGAGTTGGACCTGTTAACCAGATTGTTTCCTTTGAGCTTATTGTATATCTCATCAAGAGTCTATTCTTGATATTTGATTTGGTCCTCTTCTTCATAATCTCTTTGATCTTGTTCATCTTCTTGGTAACTTTCCTGGTTATTATAATGAGGGTAAAAAACTTCTTCCTTTTGCGGTGGTGTCGGTTCTGGGTAATGGGTTCGCGGCGGTTCGCGGGTTTTTGGTTTAGGAGAGAGGTAGTTGTAGAAGTTGATAGACTTGAGTATCTGCAACATAGAAGGAGATCGAGAAAGAGCTTCTTTCGGCGGTGGAGATCTAGATAGACTTGAGTCTCTGCAACAAGTGGATTCACTACTCCCCTTCTGAAGCTTATTTCGCTCGCACAACTTCACAAGAGTGACCCGAAAGTCTGGTCCATCTCGTACCAGATTCGGAAATTAAATATTCTACCAGAAGTATATATTTATCCAAAATATTCATAAGTAAAAGAAGATATTTAAATTAAAAATAAACGTAAATAAATAATACGTAATTAAATCATAATATCAGAGTAAATGTGAAAAAAAAATATATATAAAAAAATAAGTATAAATTTTAAAAGATAAAAAATGATACAGTAATTAAACAATAATTTAGTGCAAAATTCTAACAAAAAATGAAAGGAGTCTAAATTAAAAGGACATTTACTATCAAATGGAACGTCTCATTAGTATCAAGATATTGGATGGTTGTTGAATGCTAAAATAGGAGCTGAGAAATAAGATACAAGAAAATGGACAAGAAACAAAAATAAAAGGGTAAGAATCACTAATGAAAAAAATAACACTTCAGATCAGCTCCAGGCCTCACAAAAATCTTTTTGAAAACAGTTCAAAAATACCGCATACAGATATAAGTGTATATACTTATACACGCTAATACAGAATAATAATTCCAAAATTTATTTTTTTGAAATCGTTCGCACCTAAATCAAACAACAGGCAGGAACATACTAAGATATATTATATATATCGTATATCAAAAACAGACATTGGGGCCTAAAACTGACAGATAAATATATCATCAGGATGGACTCTACCATCTCACTGAAATTGAGTACATGCGTCTGGCTGGACACACGACTACCAAAAATCCGGGTAACTGGATCTCGAATGCACATTGGTATACCAAATGCTACGTTTACCCTACGTAAGGCATGTGCCCATATCGAAGTATTTATATATATATATATATATATATATACCATATATATATCAAACGCACAAGCAAAGTATAAATCATTTTGCAAAAAATATTTATATACCTTATATAAATATTTAGTATCAGAAACTGAGTTAATTTGAAAATATTTATATACGATATAAACATTATTTATCATAAACGAAAACCAAAGTTTAATAATCACATAAGCCGGATTACTAATTAGTCAAACAATTAATTATTTCAATTTCCATAAATAAATCCGATATAGCAGAAACATAGAATTTAGAAGACACAACCTATGTATCTAAAGCTGTCATTTCACTAATCTGGTATTTGATGCTAAGGATTCAATTAAACACCACCAGTGAGTAGCTAATCATGCTGATATGCACAAAAAGCTGGAACATATACATAAACAACAATCATCAAAATGTAATATTGTAGTGATACTGTATGCATGATATGCGAATGCTGATGCTAACCATCGAGGTCACTGAAAGTCTAACTCAAAAAGAGAATCTACCACTCTCGACCCAAAATTTGGAATCTACGTAAAATTACAGTTAGGTCCCCGACCCATGTAAAATTATGTTTTAATCCCCGATATTTGGCAAACTATTAAATAGCCCTCAAAGTATCCCCAAATTGCTAACTAGTTCTTCAAGTAGTCAAATTGCTAAATTAGACCCCTAACTCTCAGAAATTGCGAAATACGAAAAACTACAAGTTTGACCCCCAAAACCACGGCTTACTCGAGTAAACCAAAGGCTTACTCGAGTAATTGCCCTCTTGACGTACTCGTGTCTCACTCGAGTAAGTCGAGATCTTACTCGAGTGAATCCCTGCCCAGAAATTTTTAGAATTCCTCTAACACGATTTAACCGGCCAAAAATATTATCAATCACCCACATTGGTCCTAAATAACCTCCAGGACATTAATCTATACTTCAATCCAACAATACAACTCGAAATCACTCCAAAATCAACCCAACCCAAAATGATTCATACCCATTTATGAACACATTTGATTCTTATGATTTCAAGCTTAACCTAGGTGTTTCTAGTCTCCCAAGGTCCCAATTTTTACAACCCCTAACACTCATTCCACCAGAAACATCAAGAACAACCTCAAATCCGAAACTCTAGTTCAACCTGTCACTCCAAAAAATGTCCAACAAAACAATGTATTCAACTAGAAAATGGAAGCAAAAAAAGTGATAAAAGATAGATCTTACCCCAAAGAATCAAGTGGAACCAAGGATAGACAATGGAAGAGAGAGATAGATGGATTTTATAGTGAATGAGGTGGTTTGGAGGAGTAAATGACGAAGAGGAGTCGGGTAGGGGTATTAAATAGGCCAAGACAGCAAAACTGACCGTTTTGCTAAGTATATGAGTTGTCTTAGTACTTACTCGAGTAACTCAGAATGTTACTCGAGTAAGTCTAGCTTCAAAGGAAATCCCGACCCCGCTCACTCGAGTAAGTCAAAGTTTACTCAAGTAAGTCTTGTTTCCTTAGCAGAAATGAAGCATGAACACACTCGAGTAAGACCAACCATTACTCGCATGACCCAACCCTCGATTACTCAAGTAACACAACATTCTACTCGAGTAACTCCCAATCTAAAGGTTCAAAACAATCCATTCACCCACGTTCACTCGAGTAACTCCCTACTTACTCAAGTAACTCTAAGTTTAATCAACAACAAGGATTAATCTAACACCACCAACATCCAAACAACATCTTCGAACACCAAGAATCAGATCGAAGATGAACAAAAAAGCTACAAAGACCTAGCCAAAATAAGCGGGATATTACATCAATATATGTTTAGTTTTTGAGAATTTGAAGACCAAAAATCACTTTTGAATTTCATGGTACACCTCCATTGTTGTTTTTTTCTTCATTTTCAAGTTGAATTTTGTTCTTCTTAGCTTCTTGTGGATTTTGTTGCATCGTTCGCGACTTTTTGGCTTCTTTTTCATCGAAATTGTGAATCTATGCATTTTCTGGACTTGTGTGTCAATGTCACAATCCAAGATCAGGCCGCGACCGGCGTACGAGGCGAACCGCCTATGGAAGCTTAGTTCATCTCACACAAGCCTCAAAGATTAGACAACTACCCAAATTCATATTATTCCAGCTTATTAATCATATTAAAAATAGTTTAACAGATAATAAGTTTTGAAAATAATATTCCCGAATAATAACAAAAAATATTCATGTTATCAAATACCGAATAAATAAATATAGTTAAAAACAATTTAACCATTTTATTATCAGATACAAATCCATAACCCACTACCCGATGTGGAGTATCTGACATAATAAAAACTTAGTCCGAGCAATAGGGCACTCACTGTTGATAAATATATCTCACTGAGTGTGGAAGATCAAACAACTGTTATCAAGGATACTTGAAAGATGAAGTAAAAATAAATAAGGAAAAAGAAGGGGGTAAGAATACAGTGAGGAATAACACTCCAAATCGCCTCATACGTGTCTCACAAAGACCGTTTTGAAAACTTTCAAAAATACCACATATAGATATAGATATATATATTTATACACACTATATACAACGTAATATTATTTCTGAAAACCATTTTGAAATCCTTCGCAACAATGCAGTCAACAAACAGTCATCCAAACCGACTAAGGAATAAATTAAATAAGTATTTAATTTTCCAAATCCAAAATCGCCAACATATTTCCCTTCAAAATTATTCACCGCAAACATATTTTTTTTTGAAAATATTTAAAAGTTTTAACAAGACCAGATCAGATAAAAGGAGTCATCCGGACTCGATAATAGTCAAACTATTTTCTTTCAAAATATTTATTGAAATCACGTTTATTTCCCAAAGATATTTTCAGATAGGAGTACCAAAAACATTTTCAGAGAGAAGTACCAAAACGTTTTCAGAGAGGGACCTGAAATCACATACGTAGAGTCAACCAGACTCTGTAATAGTCACTTAGGCGAAGATTAGTCACTTAGACACCATGATATAGCCACTTAGACACATAGTATTAGCCACTTAGGTAAATGATACAACATCGGTGTATCAAAGGCTATGTTACCTCGTAGCTAGGTGTCCCAAATTAAAATATTTATATCGAAAAAATATATCGAAATATTTATTTAAAAATATTCAAACATTCAACATATATAATTGACCAATTTATTTACCAACATATACCAAACATTTAGACAAATTATTTATCCTAAAATACTTTTAATTTCAGAAACAAATACGTAGTACAAAAACTTCAGAACAAAACATTTATTTCAAAAAAATATTCTTAAATCTAGAAAGAACATTTTCTATGGAGAATGCTTTGAAATTCATACCAGAATGTTCATTACCCAAAAATATAATAAATATTAAAACATAATATTTATTTTTGGAAAATATCAAAATCACCAAAGGAAATTTGTTTTCCACAATAGAGACTTTCACATAGATAAGATTTTTAAGATTTCCTATTCTTTAATTATTCTAGATTACATGTCATGTCCAGACAGATAAAAAACAATATATATATTTAGAAGACACAACCTATGTGTCTGAAGCTGTTATCCACTCATCTGGACGTCAAGCAATTAATCCAGAGCACGGTCCATCGGTGAATGATTAGTCTCCTTAGAAATCAAACAAAGCTGAAACATATATTTTAGAAACAAATCAACTCATGGTATTGTAGTTGTACCGAAATACGTGTAAATACATATGCCAACCCAAACACTCAAACAAACTCCGAAAATCCATTTCGAGTCCAAGTCTAACATAATAACCCAAAATTTACACTTTAGTCCCCGAACTAGGCCAACCCTCTCAAAATATCTAGATTAGTGCTCAAACACATGTAAGATTATATTATAGTCCTTACATGACAAATATCTCATTTGGTCCTTAAAATGACAAATTACACAAATAGTCCTTAAATATGATTCAACTGATAGAAATCGAATCTAAACACCTACATTGGTTCTAATCAACCTCATGAACTCAAATCTATAATTGGTTTCCTAAAAACAACTCCACCTTTCCAAAAATTGCACAAAATCAGAACTTAACCTTACCCCATTCAAAACAACATCAAATCTCTTGATTCAAGGCTTGAATAATGTTTATCTAACCTTAAACAATCATATTCTAACAACTTACAACATCCATTTCAACAGAATCACTCAAAATCCGAAACTCATTTCAAATTCGACCTAAAACCCAAAATCCAAATTTAAAGCATGAAATGGATGAAATGAAGAGATTAAAGATGTAATCTTACCTATAGGAACAAAATGGGGGGCAATGGGAAGCATCGTTTGGATGAGAGAGAGGCAAAAATAAGGTGAGAGAGAGGCAAAAATAAGGTGAGAGAGTCTGGTGGGGTATATATAGAACCCTACCCCAAAACTGCGTCGTTTAACTGAGTATCAGCTTTTTCTCAGCACTTACTCGAGTAACTCAAAAAATTACTCAAGTAAGTCTTGTTCCAGGGAGAATTTTGGTCTCGCAGTAAGTCTCATTTCCAGAACTATACTGAAGCATGAACTTACTCGAGTAAGAACAACCTTTACTCGAGTGATCCAACCTTCGATTACTCGAGTAACTCGCATCCAAAGGGGTTCAAAAGCAACACGTTCACTCAAGTAACTCCAGACTTACTCGAGTAACCAGATACATACTCAACAACATTGAATTACCTAACACCACCAACATCTAATCAACATCTCTGATTGTTCAAGATCAAACCGAGATCAACTAAATGTAAAAAATGTTGACAAGTTAGCATCATTAACCACCTCAAGCATCAATTGATGGGATCAAAATTGAACGAAATAAATCAAGACTGACATTAATGCTTCAGAAAAAAATCAGAAACGAACGGGGTATTACAGTCAAATCTTTATTAATTTGCCTTTAATTGTTTGTTTTATTGTGTTTGGAGTGCTGTGATCAACTTCATGATTTATTTTAGGGTGTGTTTATTGATGAATGGTAATTTGATTGCAGATCATATACTTTAAGATGGTGTTGGGTTAATTCAGTGATGAATTTGGGTGTGAGAGATAGGCATGAATGACTTCTTTCTCGACTTTTAATACTTAGTACAGGGGTTTTGTTGGTATCTCTTGGAGGCTTTCGACTTTGTTGCAAATAGGGCTGGGCCAATGATTTCTGGCCCGCGGCCGGCCCGGTTATATATATAATATATATTTTAAATATTTTTTATATATAATATATAGTATATTAATATTAATTTGATGTATTATGTGTTATAAATTAGTAAAAATGATGTCAATTATAAATTTAAGAGTTGTTTAGTATTTATTAAAGTATAATTTATATAATAAAGTATATATTAAATTGTATTTTGATAAAAAAATAAAGAATTTTAATATTTAAAAAAAAATAGGCTCGCGGGCCAGCCTGGCACGACCCACCCTTTTGGATGGCGGGTTTGGACCGGACCTTCAGCCCGATTGACTGGGTCTGGCCCGGCCCTGACCAGTCGACCGGGCTGATTTTTTAGGGCATGGCCCGGCCATGCCCATCCCTAGTTGCAAACGATTTGCTTTCTTTCTGATTTTTGCCTATTTGGTTGAGGATCTTATTGGGTCTGTGTTTTTTCTAGTGGTGATTGCTTAGATTTTTCTTTGTTTGAAGCCTCATATGCAAAAGTCAACTGTTGTTGATATGGGTTTGATTTTCTTTGAAGGTTCTGGTTTTGTGGTTGAGAGAGATGGAGGGAGACTTGCAAAAAAGAATTAATAGATGTTTTGATAATGAGATTCAAGAAGAAGAAGAAGAAGAAGAAAAGAAAATTATGATTCATATGCCTCATGGTATGATAAAATATATTCAAGGATATTTTTATCTTTAAAATTTTATTTAAAGTGAACCGTGACAACACGTCAGTAACTTACTAATAGATCAATGATGAACCACTAACGAAAAGACTTAAGTGTAACTCGATTTTAAACCTCAAGAATGTGTCTGTAACATGTTAAAAATACGATGACTAACCTATTAATTAGGCCAAACTTGAAGAACTTGAAAGATATTTTCCCTATATATTTTAATACAATTAAAAAAAAGAATGAGGATAATTTAAAAAAAGAAAATTAAAATTGATTAGTTTTCTTAATGTGTGCATCATAATATATATAAATATACAGATGTGGAGAAAGTTTTTTTAGACTATTATATTCTTATTTATTTTTTATAATTACAAATATACCCTTATTTTTTAAGACTATTATATTCTTATTTATTTTTTATAATTATAAATATACCCTTATTTTTAAATAATTATAAATACATTGTTTTTTAAATAAAATTTATAATTATTTCAATAAAAAAATCTAAACTTTATCTATTTTGAAAAAAATCTAAAAATTTGTAATTACCTTAAAACAATTTAAATTTCATTTTAAAAATAAAATTTATCTATTTAAAAAAAAACTAACAATTTGTAAATCTTAAAAAATTTTAATTTAGTTTTAAAAACATCTAACTATTTGTAATTATCTTAAAATTTAAAGATAATTATTTTAAATAATTTGTAATGTCTTTTTTTTTTTTATGATGAATCATTTTAAACTACTAGCCAAACAATTTACTTTTCTAATTAACTTTTATCTTAGACTATATGCATTGCGTATTTCATTTTAAAGATAATGAAATTATTAATATCATTATGTGTTAATGATGATATCATCTGTCTCACAATTATTTTGTTCTTATATACAAATCTTTTAAAATATGTACTTCACCTCATATAAATAAACTTTAAATATGGGGTGACTTTAAATATATACTTTGTTCTATTAACTGACTTACAGTTGTGGTAAAATCAAGTATATCATTTTACAACAGAAGTTTAAGTACTTGTTTGTGTTTTGATTATATTTATGCTATCCGATGAGTATAATGATCTTACAACAATTTTCTTTTATACTCAGATTTAAAAGATCTATAAAATTTCTATTTACTTTTATAAGAAATTCACTAATATGTCTCAATAGAAATATATGAGTTTGACAATTGAGAGAAGGACACAGTCTGTTGAGTATAACATTCACTTAATTATATGATCATTGTTTGAGGTCATAATTAATTTGGGTCGAATTTAGTGCAGTCAAATTAAGTAAAGTAAAATTGTAATTCTATTAAATTTACACTTATTTTTTAAAATAATATATAATTTTTAAATTATATAAAAATAAAAAAAAATAATATTAAAAAAATAATAAAGTAATCACAATTTAGTTTTACAAGTTCATTAATGTGTACTCTTTATCTATGTTATTATTATTCTTTGAAAATATGTTAAATACACTAATTACATAGTTAATTGACAAATTACTTTTTATTTCTTTTATTACTAATTTAAATATAGTTGATATATACAAATTTAATATATATATATTTTTAAAAAGGAAATGAAAGAATGTCAATATTTCAATCATTATAACAAAAAAACGACTAAGATATTCTTACATAAAATTTTTATTAAATAATTGATTAGTTTAATATAGATCAAAATTTTATTTTATATATATTATAATTGTATAAAATTTTTATATAAAATTTATATATTTATCACAATTAAAATAAAATAATATTTTAAATATAATTATTTAATAATTTAATAAAAATATATTTTATGCAATGTACGTAGATAAAAAATAATATTAAAACTACACCAAACTTGTGGAACGACGAAAGTAAAGTAAATAAAATGATAGTAGCGCTACATAGAGGACGCTGGGAGCGTAAAACAATCTCATCGTGCTAATCACAATCAATCACAAAAATTGCCGTCCCTTCCACCCCCCTTTAACGTTGCCACTTCTCACACTCACGAAGGAACGCGGGAACCAATTCTCTCTCTCATCGTGCCGGCCTCAAATTTTCTCTCTCTACAGTGACACAGTTTTCAAAGACACGCATGTACACACCTTTCTTCTTTCCTTATTATTATTATCTCCCAAAAAAAATTCTCTTTGTTCTGTTTTCTACTCTGCATTTCTGCAACAAATGCTTTGTAGGAAGAAGATTGAGTTGAGTGAACCAAATGGCTTCTTCCAATACGGCGACGTCGAGACCTGCCTACTCTCAGAGGCCACACCTCTCTGTTCTTTCTCACAGTAATGACAAGAATGCCTCTTCTAGACGACCT
>CAODLS013385142.1:0-10858 GCA_948243855.1 Flueggea neowawraea | reverse complement strand
ATTGATCATAACTCAACGTGACTTGTGGCTTTCTCAACGTGCGTTGTTCTTTGATCTAGAATATGCAAAATCACCTAGTGATTTTTCAGTGTGCGTTGTTGACTTGATTTCAAGATCACACCTTTAATCCACGTCAGCGTGTCAGAGAATATTCAAATTTAAATCCCAAGGAGTGTCTTGGCTTTGTCCACATTCGACCCATCAACGTGCGTTGCAATTGTTGTAACGTGTGTTGAACCTTGTGTAACATGCGTTACAGATCATATGATACTTTGTACTTCTGGAATGGATGATCTATACGCCTTGTATCGAGTGTAACGCACCTTAATGCCATTTTCATCATGATCAACGTGACTTGTATAGGCATAACATGCTTTGTATCAAGATATCAGCAAGTCTGCAGTGTAGCACATCTTTCATGGATGTTTTGCAATCATCATCATCAAAACCGAAGTCAACAATCCTCAATATATTCAGAATTATGTAAAATTATACTTTTAGTCCTTTCAGCAAAAAATTACACCAAAACGTCCCAAATTTTGAACCGACCAAAATTTGATGTTCTAACCAACCCATATTGACTATAATCGATCTCCTAAACATGAATCTAACATCAATTTCAACAAATAAACTCAAAATCATCATGAAAAATCAATTCAAAATTCGGATTCCTAGGCTTCATGAACAAACAACATCCATTCCTCTATTTCCACTTAGATTCATGTTTCTCCAAGTCCCTTATACATAAATATATCAAAAAAATCTCCAATATAGCCTAGAATCCATGAAAAATCAAACCCTAACCTCATTCAAACCCATTTTCATTCTTCAACCTTTCTAGCAAATAAAATGCACAAAATGGAAGAACAATTCAAGAAAGATTGATGAACTTAGCTCAAAAATGGAAGAGGAATGGATAGAGGTCAAAGGAAGATAGATTTGGGGCGGATTTTAGGTGGAGTGATGAGAGAGAACTGAAAACAACTAAGGAAGACGAATGTAAGTCGAGTAGGAGGTTTTATAAACACAGTAGGTCAAAACGTAACGTTTTGGGGCTATCTTTAATGGACGAAACGCATGTGCTAGACAAGAGATGCATGTTGCACACCCTCTAGGCCAAGAGATGCATGTTACAAGATGAGAGACGCGCATCTCATGGCAGACGACCACGAAACACCCTAAACGACGGCCTCCCACGCAACACATCATAACACCAACTTTCGAGACGCGCGTTTTAGGGGCTACAACTTCCCAATTTATTTCTTCTCTTCCTTTCATTAACTCATAACAAATTTCCACAAGATCGATAAATTTAATACATTCCAAATCATCACCCACCATCCAAAAACATTGCTAACACCCAAAAATTGTTCTGAACATTCTAACTAAATTAGAACATGACAGAATGCTATATGAATCCTAACCAGAATGGACGGGATATTATAGTATGTATATTTGGTCCTTTAACAATTAATTACTAAAATTTATGAGTTAATTAACTAGGCTGTCAAAAGTAAACCCCAGATTGTCATGTATGCCACCACAAATTTTGTAATATCAGGCGTCTCACTTTTAAGTTTCACAATATCAGGAATGCCATAAAAAATTTAAAAAGATAACTTCATCCCAAAAATTCCATTTGACCTTTGAATAAAACCCAAAAAAATCATCTCTCTATTTTCTCTCTCATCTGCCTCTTTCTCTCTCTACCTGCCCCCTCTCTCTCGTCTGCCTCTCCTTCTCTCTACTGCCTGAGCGAAAATAAAAAATGTCGTTAACGTCGTAGACGCCGCCTCTCTATCTCTCTTTGTATCTCCTCTCCCTCTTTCGTCTCTCTGTCGTGATCTAGTAGTCTTTGTAGCGACGGTGAGAGGTGACCTCCTCCTCGGGTCGACGACACCAGATCGTGATGGAAATGCGAACACAACGTGATCCTCTCTTCCCCTTCTCTCTTTCTCTTCATCGGCGCCACTGATGAGACGACGAATGATGAGGGCAAACCTTAAAACTATACGTTAAGTCCCCAATCGCCTGTGTTTATGCAAAATTATACATTAAGTCCCTTAATTATCATGAAATTGCAAAATTAGTCCCTGTTGTCGTGAAATTACACTTTGTAAATCCTTGTATACGTGGTGAACAACTTGAGAAAAATGAAAATTTTAAAGGAATAATATAAACGTGTACACTTTCATACACCTGTATACATTTGCATATAGTTGTGTACACATGTCTACACCAATAAATTAGGTTAATAAAAATATGCAAATACCTTATACACTTACGTACACCAATATACACTAGTGCACACCCTCGAAAATTCATTGAATCAGGTTTTTATAAAAAAAAAACATTTGAATGCTTTTGTACACTTGTATACACCTTTGGGAAAAATTATATATATATATATATATATATATATATATAATTTTCCTAGAAAAAAAAACTCAATTTCTTGCAAAAAGTCATTTTTTCGCTTTTTTCACGAAAATATCTTAATTTCTCACAAAAATGACATTTTTAATACGTGTTTATCTTTTTATTGTATTTTAATATTTAGAAATTTGACAGTTTAATTTGCTACGAAAGTGCGATTCTCCCAAAATCTATTGCAAACAAAACTAATAGAAAGTAAATTTTCCGTCTCATAAGTTATCATAACCAAATTAATATTACGTAACTCTGTGATGCAATCGATTTGTTTTTAAAGAAGAGAGAGAAGAATTTGGGGAAAGAAGAAGATAATAATATCCATTGATGACTGAGGAATGATACGGAGAAGAGAGAAAGAAGAAACACAATCAATCAGTTTTGGCATGTCCACGCCAATCCATTCCCTCTCTACAAATAACCAGTTCCTAACAGAATTGTAACAAACTTCCTGAATCTAAGCTCTAATGGAAAATAACAGAAAAACTAGCAATGAACATAAAATGGAAAAAGAAGGAATATAAAGATTCCTTCCAACAGCTAACGCGTGACATCCCTCTCTTGGCAAACGCACCGTTTCTTCCCTTCTTGTAAACCGCACTGTATTATTTAAATGGTGAGTTTGCTGAGCATGTTGGAAATTCCTCCAATGAATGAGAAGTTGCACCGCTGGAGCATGGTGTCTCTTGACTAGTTTCCTATCCAAGAAAGCTTGAGAGGACAAGGTGGTACTGGTGATGGTGATAGGTAATGTAGCAGTTGCTTGAACAGGCTGGTGTGCTGGGCTCAAAAGAGAGACATGAAAAATATTGTGAATCTGTGCTTCAGGTGGTAACCGAAAATATTGATGCAAATATGAACAGTAAGGCCCTGGGAAGCCATCATCTTTTGTACACTGCACAACAGGAATGACATCAACAGCATTTGCTGACAAACACTGCTTTAAATCAGATGACCAATCAATTCTGTGCAATGATTCTGTTGCATTATGTGCTCCAGATGCCACAGCCCAGATTGAAGATAAATACACCAAGAACCTTTCATCTGGGCTAAACATCGGAAAGCATGCACTGCTTATGTTTTCTGTCAAGCGATGCACGAGTGAATCTTTAATTGAATTATCACTGAGTTTAATGTCATTTTCTCCTGATTTAAAAATTGGTGCCTTAACAGCATATATTCCACACGACCTATTGTAGCAATACTTTATACCAAGCTTTCTTCCTTCTACCGGCCACCCAGTAAAAACCAGATACGAATTCACGCCTTCAGCTGAAGGAGCCCAAACAATTTGGCCAACATTTAAAGACTTTGGATTTCCTTTAATAGGCTGCACTTCTCCACTGTCAGTGTTGATAACAAAAAGTGCAGGCTGCTGTTTTCCTGCATAGGTTTCCCTCCACTCCTCCTGCCATTCCCCTGGACCTTTCCAGGTGGCAGTCTCCTTGTCCATGGAACCACCTTTTCTATGCCCCTGATCATTAAGTGTAGGCTTAGGTGGAGCTGCTTCCTCAGCGACCTAAGCAATAAGAGTTTCATCAAAGTTCCAAGAAACTTTCTCAAACCATCCATTGGTATATACTGAACCATGAACATTAGGGAAAATGGAATTCCTTTTCCAACTGACACTGACTCCAGATTTCAAATTGAGTTGGGGATTCATTCTCAGGATTCTGAACCACAAGAAGCTTTGATCCTGAAGGAGAAGGAACCACTGTGAAGGTCATAGTGTGAAAATTACCACCTCGAATAAGAGCATTCACACCAACACCTCCCATAAGAGCATTCAGTAATAATTGCATGTTCTCGGTATCATCAGATTCCAACTATTCTGCAAATTGACATTCTCATTTCATCTTGCACCTGCATAACATAAGTTGTTTCTTCTTGCATCGATGCCCGAGTGTGAATTTCTCGTCACACCAAAAACATAGACATTTATCATCATACCAAAAACAAAGACCCTTAGCTCGCTTTTCATCTAAATCCTTGTTGGATATGGCACGAGAAGGTCTTTGGTGAAGAGGTAGTGTTTGTTTGGCTTTGGGAAAAGCTGGTGGTAGTGGTAATAAACCTGGTAATGAGGGTTTTGATGAGATTTGAGTGTTTACAGCTTGAGGAGTAGAGGAATTGGTGAGTTGTGTAGTAGGTGTTTTGGTGATAGTGTTTCGATTGATAGTATTTGTCAGGTGATTGGATTGAAGGGGGCTTCTAGTAATAGGTTTGGATTTGTTTTGCAAAGAAGCCACTGTAATATCTTGCAAATGAGCTAGAGAGTAAGCCTCAGCAGGGTTTTTCGCTTAAACATTCGAACAGGCATTTGAAATTCATCCACCAGTCCAGACAAGAAAAAACTAAGAGCCTGAGATTCCCGTACCTCTGCTCTAGAATAGAGCTCATCAAATTCCTCTATGTAAGCGTGGAGAGTTCTGGTTTGATGGAGATTTTGCAGATCTGCAAGCTGGTCATCATAAGCTTCTCCTCCTTCAGTACCCTTGCTAGTTATCACCTCTTGATTCTGAAGACTAAGTCCTCCAATTATGGGTTTTAGTTCAGCAAGTGACTTAGCATGTCTTGCCTCTTCTTCGATTCTCCACTCCTCCTGTCTCCGTTCAAAGTCTTTCATCAACTCCAGCATCTCCCTGCGTGCCTCCTGAAAACGTGTTCCGTCCGCCATTGCTAACCCACCGTCCGAGGAGCGATGGCTCTGATGCCAATTAATGCAATCGATTAGTTTTTAAAGAGGAGAAATAAGAATTTGGGGAAAGAAGAAGATAATAATATCCATTGATGACTTAGGACAGATACAGAGAAGAGAGAAAGAAGAAACACAATCAATCAGTTTTTGGCATGCCCACACCAGTCCATTCCCTCTCTACAAATAACCAGTCCCTAACAGAATTGTGACAAACTTCCCGAATCTAATCTCTAATGGAAAATAAAAGAAAAACTAGCGATGAACATAAAATGGAAAAAGAAGGAATATAAAGATTCCTTCCAACAGCTAACACGTGACATCCCTCTCTTGCGAAACGCACAGTTTCTTCCCTTCTTGTGAAACGCACTGCATTATTTAAATGGTGAGTTTGCTGAGCATGTTGCACGCTGCCGTTTGAATGTTTGCATCACACTGGCGGGCAAAAAAAGAAACGAATTCCTACCAAACCGCCGCCGTTTGAGTCAGGGCTTTTATCTTTTTGAATGGTGCCCTGTCCCCCGTTTCTCAGTCAACCACAACCCTACAGCTTTACCCTCTTCTATTTCCACTTCCAAATGCCTAAAACAAGGCTTTGTTTTTCATCTTCTTTACCATCCACAGCTCTTCGCCTCAGACTCTCCTTTTTTTTCACCCTCAGGCACAAAACCTCCCTCGAATCCACCGAGTCACTCCCTCCAGCTCCTCCAAACAAAATGTCCGATCTCCAAAACTTCCGAAAGTTCCTCAAAATTGACTGTAAAGCAGGTAACATAACTCTCCATCAAGCACTTCATTACTTTGACTACATGATCTGTATGCGACCCCCTCTGTCTGTCTCATCTTTCAACAATTTGTTGGGCGCATTAGCTAAGAATAATAATTACAATTATGTTATTCCATTGTGTGCAAAGATGGCTTCTGTTGGATTGTTGAGAGATCTTATTACTTGGAATATTTTGATGAGGTGCTTAATGAGAAAAGGGTCTCCTATGGGTTTGTGGTTCTGGGTTGTGTTTTTAGGAATGGATGGATGCCAAATGTAGTAACTTTCACAACTTTGAGAAGAGGATTGTGCATGGAGGGCAAGATTTATGAGGCATTTAGGTTGTTTAGGAAAATGGGTCTAGTTGGTTGTCCTTCTAATGTTGTTACTTATAACAATTTGATTAATGGGTTGTGCCAAAATGGGAATTCGAATATTGTTCTCGAGTTGTATGAAGAAATGTTGAAAAAGAAAAGTGAATTTGGCATTAATTGCAATCCTGATTTAGTTACATATAATACTTTTATCGATAGATTTTGCAAGGATAATTTAATAGAGAAGCCGAATCAACTTTTGGTTGAAATGAAGGGTAGAGGAATTTCCTTGACATTTTCACATATAATTCTGTAATACGTGGCTTATGTTTTGCGGGTGAGTGGCAAAAGGCTAAATGTTTTCTTTTGGAGGTGTCCAATGGAGATGTGCAGCCTGATATAGTAACATTTAGTTCAATGATGGATGTTAGTTTTAGTGTCCTAATCTAATTATTTATGTACATTATTATTTGATTTATTAATTAATAAAGAGATATTTCATTTCATATTTATAAAATATTATATGTTTTATGAAAGATAAAACCTCCATGAATAATTTATTCTTCCTTATATTATCAAGTATGACTTGATAGTAAAATCTTAAGATAAAAAGAATACTATTCTAAACATCCCTAATCGATTGTCATCATGGGAATGATAACAAACCAAAGTTCGTATGTTACTAAGTGGATAATCACGTTTTACTGATTATGAATATGTGATATCACTTAGAATATAGATATATGTTAGGGAACATGTATTTGACTAGCCCTTTATGAAAACACTTCATGGATCTATGTATACAGTGGTGATGTTTGAGTCATCTGATTGAAACTTACTACCGACTCCTACATGAAGAATCACATGTTTTGACTTAATCAAACGTTATCCGTAATAGGGTAACTATAAAGGCTATGATTGGATATGTCATGAATCTTGTAGAAGAGTGATAGTGAGAGTGATAGATTTGTTCATCTTATGAAGAGTGATATATTTTGATGACTAGGATTGATAGAATGTATGCATACTCAAATGAATTGATGAAAGAGTTTATCATTGTCATTTGTCTATCAATCTACTTGGGATCAAGAAAAAAAAATATTAAGCAATATAAGGTTGACATGTGACCATACCTTATGCTTAATATAGATATCTTGAGACAAAAGGACTAAATATCAAACTATGAAAGGTTAACTCGAATCATCGAATACCACTTGATTTTGGATTGTCATAATGTATTACTAGATACTGCTTATGGACTTTGGGCCCAAGTTTTGGGACAAGACCCATTGTCATTTTCGAGTGGGCCTATTGGGTCACATACAAAAACGATTTGGATTGGTTCACAAATATTTTCTCATGGTAATTAAATTATTAGTATGATTAATTTGATTAATCATTAATAATTTACTATTTATGATTTAGGTCATAAATATAATACGAGATATATCCATTAATGTAATGGACTTTTAATATTAATTATCTCTTATAATATTTTGGGTATAAATTATGTGTGACATAATTTGGGCCCATGTAGATTAATAAGGGAGTGATTTAATTGGTGATAATGTATCAAATAATTAAAAGCTCAAAACCATTAATTAAGGCCTTAAAAATTCGGCACATGCTAGGTAGACTAGGTCAAAGGTTGACTAAGTCTTGTGTTAATCAAGTTGATTAAGATTAAATACTTAATCAAAAAGGAATCTTGATACTTGCATGACAAGGAAAATAAAACTTAGTCCATATTAACTTAGGAATTTCGGCACACTTAATAAAACACTAATTAGGAATTCTTTTTTCTTGTAGGACAAGAAGAGAAATTAGGCTAGGGTTTGTGTATATGTGCATATTCGGCTAACACACTCCTAATGGAATTAGGAAATCTTTTCCTTGTGGGACAAGGAGGAAATTTGGCTGCCCTATTAGACACATGAGGGTTTCTATTAGACACATTTTGTTGTATCTAATTTTGTAGATTTATATGGAATTACTTTTAATGGAAAATTTCACTACACAACCAGACACGAATCAAAGTGTAGGTAATGCAAATCATTGTTGTTTATTTAAATGAATTTGGCTTGTTTTGTGGATCATTATATGTATCATGTACATATGCAAAAATATTTGTGGTGTTTTTTGTTGTTGAATGCTTAAAAAATTTGAATTATGTTTAATTCTAGCTTTAAGCGAGCCAAATCAAGCTTTATACCGAGTTGTCGAAGGAGCCGAGCTTTGTCACAAGTTTTCTAACGAGTCGAACCAAGCTTGATACCAAGTTGTAAAACAACCCGAGTATAACGACTTTTAAACGAGCTAAGCTTTCAAACATTGTAAACGAATTTTAAGCGAGCAGAATTCAAGCAGCTCACGAACATTAATCAAACAAAACAAACTGAGTATGAACATCATTATAAACTCCAGTCGAGCTCGAGCTTAGACTATTTCAGTTGAAAGAGATCAACTCGGCTTGATTACAGCCGTACTAGTAAAATGTTTTGATAAAACGTACCCAAAAGAATATTCTTCGCCTTTCCCCACCTCCCATCTATAAAAACAGTTGCTTCTCTCTCTTTTCCAATCACCAGGAAGAGAGAACCAAATGGCATTTGCAGGCAGCAGCGTAATCTCCCAAAAAACGAGCCCCTATTCTCACTGGTACCAGCAATCTTAGAAACAGATGTCGTCATCATCAGAAACCCAACTTCCTTTCAAACACACACTCTCTCTTCAACACTTCCTCTCCAATCCCCAGCTCATCTCTTTGTGTCGCCAAAGTCACTTCCGTCACAGAATCTGAAGCACATGGCTCCAATTCTGTCTCCCCCATAACCAACTGTACGCTCAAACTTAAAAAAGCTTTCTCTTCGATATTTAGATCATCAGTTCATGAGAATCATCACTGAAGAGTAGATTATGAATTGGGTTGCTCTTTAATTGCTTTATGTACTTTTCAATATGCAAATCTTCTCTAGAACGTTTGGATGTCTAAGGCATGATTTTGTTGATTAGGATTCGGCAATGTTGAGTGTACTGTAGTTGTGGAACTCGGTTTCTAAATTTGATAGATTCCAGATTGGTGCTTTTTAAATCAATGAATATTCGTGTTGATTCGATTGACATAAATTTCAAGCTGAATTCTGTCCAGATGTTCTGTTACAATATTAAGTTGATGGTGATAAAACTGTTTCTGAATTCGTTTTATTTGTTTCTTTCTCTTTCTTGGGTGTATGGCTTAGCATGGTTAGAATTTGCCAGAGATGTATCCGGTGAATGGGATGGATTCGGCGCAGATTTCACAACAGAAGGGAAACCAATTGAATTACCTGAAAATGCTGTGCCTGAGGCTTACAGGGAATGGGAAGTTCAGGTTTTTGATTGGCAAACTCAATATTCCACCCTTGCTCAACTTGAGGAGATGACTATTGCTTACAAAACTATTAAATTACTTCCCACCGTTGGGTGTGAAGCTGATGCTGCAACAAGGTACAGCACTGATGAGAGAAATGTTGGAGGCGTAGATAATGAAGTCTCTGCCGTTGCATATCAATCTAGTGGCTGTTATGTGGCAGTCTGGCCAGTTGAGGATCATGGTTCATATAAGCAATTGGAGTTGGAGTATTGCTTGATCAATCCTAAAGATCGGGAGTCCCGTGTGAGGATAATTCTGGTAGTTAGTCTGGCTGATTCAAAGAGGACTTTACAGAATGTCAGTGTTTATGTTGAGCAGTGGTATGGACCATATAGAAATGGTGATCAATTAGGGGGATGTTCCATACGGGATTCAGCATTTGCTTCTACTGCTTCTCTGAAAGCTTCTGAAATTGTTGGTGTATGGCAGGGTCCTACTGCAGTTGCCAGTTTTGATACTTCTCGAAGTGTGAGTTCTACTTACTTTGGTTGGCCATATCATTTTTATATATATATATATATATATATATATATATATTATTGCATGTAAATTCCAGAAATCTGAGTGTGATATATTGCTAAAAAGGAATATCATTTTACTTTTTGCAAACATTTTTTTTTTCGGCGTAGATTATTTTTCTCATGTTGCTGTTCATGCGTAGAATCTTACAATCTGTCTGTCAATTGGAGTACAATGTGATTCAAACCCCTGAACTCAAGTTTTAGAACTCGCACACCAAGCCACTTGGGCTAGCCTCAAGTGGCACATGGTCTTCAGTTTTGTCACACTTTGTCAAGCAACGTATGATGATTCTTTTAATTTTCCCTTTCAGTATACTGTTGTAAATGTATATTTGACTGAAATAACTATTCCTGCTAGTTTTGAACTCTATTTTAGCTTGAATGATGATTCTCTTAAACAGATCATGCTGTAATGATTTTGCAGCATGATATATTTATGTAGTATTAAATGAACTGGTGATATGATGGGATAAGTATTTACTCTTATGTTTAGGAATTAGAATGTGGGTAAGTTTCTAAAAACGATTTTCCTTTTCCTTGTATTTTTTCTTGTGAGAATTGATAACTTGTAGAACTAAATCAAACCTCTTCAGATAAGTAATTTGGGAACTTATCTTGATCATACAGAAATTTGTCCGAGAACTTTTGGATGGCAGCGTGGAGAAATCTGCTAGAGATGAAAATGATGTCATATTGCTTCCCAAGCAATTATGGTGTTCA
>CAODLS013384667.1:0-15259 GCA_948243855.1 Flueggea neowawraea | reverse complement strand
AGCAGGTTCCAGTTCCAGTTCAATTCCAATTTTAACCGGTCCGGTTCTTGTTCGGTTCACTGGTTCCGATTTAATTTTTACATGTCTAGATCCCAAGTGTTCTAGTGTCAATTTTTGCAACTGGTGTTTATTGTATCCAAGTCAAGCCCTTGAATTACTTCAATGTTCAAAACGCATAATCAATTGGACTCGTGATTATATGAAAAAAATGAAATTGACAACATGCATTTTTTTTTTCGTTTAACATCCATTATGTAACAATATTTGGTACTTATAGATTACTTCTTCCAACCCAACTCAATTAGGCGAAGATCTAGTTAAATAAGTGAAAGTTGAGCTCTACATAAATGTATAGAGAAGCCGACATGTATCAACTATAAATAGTTAAGACAAAATCCATAATTAGGGTTTAAGCATACATAATATAACACCTCAAAAGTCTTCTCTCTAAAAGAGAGGAGAGGCTGTCAGCCTCTATAAGTAAGAAGGGGTTCATCTTCTTCACCCATTTGTGATTCCTGCATCCATAAGGATCTTCACATGACACATTGAAAGCGAAAATAGTTTATGTCATTTTCGTCGTTAGTAAAAAAAGAGGTTTGTACGCGAGACTAGTATATAACTAGATCTGCTTCCGCTTCAGTTTATGATTTCTATTGCGCTTGTTGAGGTTAATAACTTGCATTGTTTATTAATTTTCGATTCGTTTGACTATTTATTTGTTGCATGTGATACCAACATTTCTAAATAAAAAAAAATTAAATAGTTATTCCTTAAAATGCTCTCTCAACTATTCACCAACTAATCTGTTTCAGGCTATCAATTGATTTTAATAAATTATTTTTACCAACGTAAAAATATTTACCAAATTAAATAAATAACACTAAATATATATGTGAACATATATAAATTTAATGACTTATTTATAAATGTTCATAACAACATTTTCTAATCTCTTTTAAATAGGATAATAATATACACAAAGCCAATAAATGAACAAACAAATACATCCTACGTAAATAAATACTAAATAATACACTACAATTCAAATTAATCTAGACCCGTTCAACTTGACCTAGAACAACATAAGATACCAAACACAATATGAAAAAAAATACTAAATAATACAGTCCAAAAAAATTAATCCCAAATAAATGCCTTTTGTATCTTCTTTTTGAGTAATTTTAAATACCCATCACTTCATATCATTGCTCACTTCTCTCTCGTACATCATCCAACACAACACACTTCCACTCTTTCTCCTTCCTTTTCTCAACTACTTCTGCTCTCAATTTCAACGCTTCTCCTTCCTCCCATCAAAAAAATCCCGCAAACCCCGTGTGAAATTCCCATGCTACCCCTCCTCCTTCTCTTAGATCCCCTCCTATTCCCCCTCCAAATGCCCAATCTTGCCCTCTCTAGGGCTTCCTCGCTTTTCAATCCTCTCTTCACTACTACTTAATCACTGTGTCAAGTCACCACTCTTCCGTTCTTTTTCCTTTTCTTAATTTTTTTTGCTGTCGCTATGGCTGCGTTGCAGCGTGTAGCTTCAAGCGTCAGTACTAGCACCAGTAGCTTTGGCTCGTCTTGTAAGGTTGCTGCTGCTGCTGACGTGGCGGTTCCTGATCAGTTCCCTGCCGGATTAAAAGTCTTGGTTGTCGATGATGATGCTACTTGCTTGAGGATTCTTGAGGAGAAGCTTCGTCGCTGCCACTATCGTGGTTCGTTCTTTTTTGTTCCTCTTTTTGTGTATCGCCTTCTTTTGGTGATTGTTTTTTCCATTTTCGACTTGGTGTTCGAAGAAGAATTGGAGAGAGTAGTAGTAGTAATGGCCTGAGGATTAGAGGTTATTGAATTTTTTTGTGGTGTTGATAAATTGAGTAGTATAGGCTAGATATAAATGTTGAATTCGAATAGTTGGATTGTTAGGATATGATGAATTGGTTGAATGTGTTCTACAGAGTGATGTATGATAGTACTAAGGCAGAAATGATTCTAATCCAAATTAGTTTGTCTTTCCGTCATGAAACAAAATCGTTGGGATTAAAATTTAATTCTGAGTCCTTCATTATGTTGTACGAAACATGCCCTAACTTCACCTATCTTTGTGTACATTTGGAAATGACAAAGAACTGTTTTGACAAGTAACACTTCGTTTATTGGAAGTCCTTGCTTGTTCCAGTATGCATTTATTCTTCTTATGCGGAATTTTTAAATGTTGTTGTTAAAGTTGTGGCTTCTTTTTTATATTTAAGATGGAAGACTGTTTCTGCATTGTCCTGGATCACTTGATGGTATATTAAACCTCTCTGTTGGCTGCAGCTACCCTTTGCTCGAAGGCTACAGTTGCATTGAATCTTCTTAGGGAAAACAAAGGCAGTTTTGATGTGGTACTTAGTGATGTTCATATGCCTGATATGGATGGGTTTAAGCTTCTTGAACTAATTGGGTTGGAGATGGACCTTCCAGTTATCAGTAAGTTTCTTTTTTCTTTTTCTTTTTATTTTTCTTGGTTACTACCATCAGATTCAAGAACTTGTGTTGACTCATTAATGTGAATACAATGCACAGTGATGTCTGGTGATGAAAGCAAAAATGCCGTAATGAGAGGAATTAGTCACGGAGCTTGTGATTATTTAATAAAACCCATACGTGATGAAGAGCTGAAAAATATATGGCAACACGTTATTAGGAAAAAATGGAATGAAAATAGGGATCATGAGCATTCCGGAAGTTTGGAAGAGAATGATAGGCAAAAGCGAGGAAACGATGACTCTGAATATGGTTCTTCTGCTATTGAAGGACCAGAAGGAGCTTTAAAAGGTCAGAAAAGGAGGAACAGTGGTAAAGAAGATGATGGTGAACAGGAAAATGAAGACCCTTCGACATTGAAGAAACCACGTGTTGTGTGGTCAGTGGAGCTACATCAGCAATTTGTCAGTGCTGTAAACCAGCTTGGCTTTGACAGTATGATCTTAAACAATTTGCTTTTTTTACTTAACTTTTGGGATTTAACCTATCGAGAGAAAAACGGCATGTTATTCCATTCGGTATTGGGCCTGAAGTACTGTTTTAAAATTGCAAAATTGTTATTGTGTGTCTTTGTTAATCATTCTTTTGAATACCATTGCAGAGGCTGTACCAAAGAGAATACTTGAATTAATGAATGTACCTGGTCTGACTAGAGAAAACGTTGCAAGTCATTTGCAGGTTTGACTCTTTCCCATAATCCCAAGTCTTTTCTGTTTCACTTTTTATGATATAACTAATATCAGATTATATGAATATGATTATGTGGTGGTAATATGTAGAGAGGTCAAAATACTTATTACTTATGGGAAGAACCATTTAAAAGTGATTGAAAGGCATGATAATAAACCACAATTCCATAGCTGGGTAGTCTGCAACATTTCCACAGTTTACCTGTTAAGCAAAAGCACTAAGGCATACAATTTTTTTCTTTGTAATCTTCGTTTCTCTTTTATGTGACAAAAACAAAAGGATCATACTGACATATTTTTTTTTAAAATAAGTAATTAGAAAATGCAAGTTGTTCGATGAACTTTTCAAGACATTTATCATTTTTAAGGTTTTGCATGTAAAACTATTTAGTGCACCTAATTACATACAGGCAAGTTTAGTTCAGGTGAAAATGTTATATTTACTTGAAAGAGTCTGCAGATTGATTGATTCAGTAAAATGTTCTTGAATGCTGGTTTTTAAGTAGTTTATTTTGTGGTTATATGCCTTTCTTTCAAGCGGTTAACTATTAGTATTTATTCAATTGTTGGAACGTTTATGCTTGTCATACATAGTATTATATATGTGACTTATGTTTATGTTATCTCAGATGTATTATCATAAATTTATCAACATTTTATCAAGCGAATATTACTTTCTGTATTGACAGAAGTTTAGATTATATCTGAAGAGATTAAGTGGGGTAGCACAGCAAGGTAGCATTTCTAATACATTTTGTGGACCATTGGACCCAAATGTAAAACTTAGTTCACTTGGAAGGTTTGAAATCCAAGCTTTGGCCGCCTCTGGCCAGATTCCTCCTCAAACTTTAGCAGCACTGCACGCTGAGCTATTAGGACAACCAATGAGTAGCTTGGTTACACAGGTGGGCCAGCCAGCTCTTTTACAAGCATCTGTACAGGTTTCTAAGTGTATTCCTGTTGAACACAGTGTGGCATTTGGTCAGCCATTAATAAAATGTCAACCTGACCTTTCCAAGCATTTCTCACAAAACATGATAACTGTTGAAGAAGCTGCTACAGCATTTGGAGCGTGGCCTTCTAATAACCTTAGTACTCTTGGATCCAGCAGCAATGTCGGGGGCCTGACTGCTCAAAATAGTAACATACTGATGGACATACTGCTGCAGCAGCGTGATCATCAGCAGAAACAGCAGCAACCTCAGCAACAACCTATACTACCTGAACCTAGTCGTTCAATCAATGTGCAGCCATCTTGCCTTGTGGTCCCTTCTCATTCAGCATCTAGTTTCCAAGCAAATAGTCCTGCTTCGGTCAATCAGAATAGCAATTTAAACAGAAGTACCGTAATTGATTACAGTCCTTTGTCAAATCAATCAAATAATAACCCATTGTATATTGGACACATATCAGATGGGGATCTTAAAACTACAGGTGGTGGTGTTGGGTTCTCAGCCCCATCTCCAATCTCTCCTTCATTCTCATCATGCTCTGTAAATGCTGACAATGGCACCACTCTGCAAGTTCAAAATTCAAATTTGACATTTAGATCTGCAAGACAATTACCCGGGATTACTGCTAATAGATTTGACATCCAAGCTTCTTATAGTGCCAAGTCAAACGAAGCGCTTGATCAAGCACCTCTAAGGAATCTTGGCTTCATAGGAAAAGAGACTTGCATTTCGAGCCAATTTGCGGTAGGCGAATTTGAACCACCAGTGAGCAACAACTTGGGTCAGGGGAAAATATATGTGGATAACAACATCAATAAAGTGAAACAGGAGCCTGTGGAATTTATTGATAATGCAAATGTGGGCGTTCCAATGTTGCAACAGTTTCCTCCAAATGATCTCATGAGTGTTTTCACAAAATAGGTATGTGGTTGCTTATTTTAAATTAACTTCAATTTCTGTGTGCAAACAAAGTCGTAATATGTGATTACTTGCCCATATGTCTAAAATATCAGAAGCTCACCACACCCATTTAATGCAGGAATGACCAATTTTTGTAGTATGGGTGTTAGACATGCACCGAATGCATAACCCCCTTTAGAATGATGACGGTTGAATGTGCTAATGCTCCTCACATTTTTTATTATATACATTGAAGAAGTCTTACATTTACCATGTAGTATTAGGATTTTAAAACTAGTCAAACTTTTGATTCTGTATTTATTATAATTGGTAGTTGGGTGCATTTCTCTTACTTTGGAATGAAATAACGCTCTCATATGATATTTTTTGGTAGCAAAAGTCTACGAGTGGCCCTTAGACTATCTGGTTAATTTTTAATCTGTGTTAGAAGAAATAAAAAAGTTAGATGTGTTTTATGCATGAGAATGCGTGGAAACTGATAATATTGTTAATTTTAGAATTAGGCTATTTTCTTTATTTGTTTCAAGTTGGTCTTATTTTGAGTCAACATTAATTAATTGGAATGTGACTTGATTAGGTGATCTAAACAAATTTGCAAATGACTAGGGATTTGCTGATTGTCTTTTTCAAGTAATTTTGTCAACTTGAGTGATCATGGTCTCTTCGCAAGTGTGTGAGTGTGGTTTAGAAAAAACTTTGATGGTAACTTTTGTTTGTTGCAAAAATTCGTTATAGGATTATCAGTTTCTGAATCAATTATTGATTTGGAAGATATTTCAATGCAACTATACAAGCTCAAATGAAGACAGTCTTAATTGACTGAATATGCAAATATTTTGTAGTAGTATTCATGTGACACCTACATGGCCTAGTTTATTTCATGTAGGATTCAATATCTGACCTTAGTTGTTTTTGCTACGATTGAAACCTTATGCACCTAAATTAAAATCAGCTGTTTGGATTTTTTTTTTCTGTTTTCGTTTATGCTGTCTTATATTTATTCAAGAATCACAATTCCTATTCATTTGGAAGTCGGAAAGTTTTTGTCTTGAACATGACTTCTTAGGAGGCGAAACTCATGCATTTTACTACTTTAGGAATATGATTTGTTTGAACTCAGTTTGCAGTCTTTTTCTTTCTCACTTCTGCTAACCTGAGATAGTGGAGTTTGTAATGACCATTTTTGGAGGGAAAACCTAAAGCTGCAATTTGACCTCTTGTAGTTTCTAACCAAGTTTGTCTTCATCTCAGGTTGTATTTATGCAGGGAAATTCACTCAATTTCTTGGATGGTACAGTTCTGAATCATCAATTGTTCAGTAGGGATTCAAGTTCAATTCTGTATTGTCTACAACGTAATTTCTGGTATCTCGCGGAGCCAGCTCAGCATCTACGAGACGATGACATCGAAGATGAAAACCTGTGCTCATAATGTAAAGTGCCGCTAAATTGCTGGGACAGAGTTCTGGGCTCTTAAGTATTGGTACCTTTTTAATTTAGTCTGTAGAAATAATATTTAGTTTGTAGGAATAATAAGTTATTTTCAGACGAGGTGACTAGAAAAACAATCTTTAGCATGATGGCTTCTTGTCATCATAATGTGTAGTTATTCCAGGTTCATATTGACGGAAATGCTCATTTGATGATCAAAAATTGATTCAACCGATTGAGCATTTGTTTTTTGGCTTGTGGACTGAGTTTCATGTGGTACATTTCTTGGTGTTTGCTTTCGTTTGTGGAGTAGCCAAAAAAATGGAAAATTTTCATCTGAATTATAGAACTTTTTATTGTTCCAAATAGGGGGAAAATGATTTGATAAAAGACATGAACATGTTAAATATCTAATTACTAGGGTTGAATGGTTAGCAAAAATGACATGTGAATTAAAAAATAACATGTTTGAGGTTATATGTTTTTGAGAGAACACACTCATGAATTGACCTCAACCCTTATGATTGTGAAGATGGTGCTTATGATTCTTAGTCTGAAAAGTTGATACATTTTTTCACTTCCCAATCTCCACGTCTCATTGATGATCAATTCATATATTACTACCTATAACTCGTTACTTAATAGCTTTTATGTAAAAGTTTCGTACCCGGACTTGAATTTTATATTTATTCATATTTTTAGACTTAATTATGCGAAGTATCATAATTAATATTTGTTGTTGCTTGATTCTAATAACAATAAAAGAGTGCACACAAACGATCGATAATTTAAACATCTCGAAACCTATAAGCACGGAAAACAATAAGGTTGGATTGTTCCTAAATGGAATTTTCGACTGTCAAATCAGTAGAGAATTTAGTTGAGTAATAATTCGTATAGTGAATAGTGCGTACCGCGATAATTCGTATAGGAAAAACATTTCTAAAATCAATAATTACATAACAAAAAAATAATATATATAGGTTTAGTCCTTAAACTCTTAAAAATTGTAAAACTGACCCTACACTCAAAATTTCAAATTTGAACCAAGTTCTAGCAAAATTTCAATTTTAGTCGTTGCAGAAATTCATCCAAAATCACCCTTACTCTCGATTCAATTGATAGAAATGGTTTCCAATCACCCACATTGACTTTAATCAACCTCCTAAACACAAATCCACAACTTGTTTAATCCAAATAACTCAAAATCCTTAGGAAATCGGTCAAATCCAAACCCAATCCTAGCCCATTCAAAAACTCTACAAATCTTTCAAACCCAAGCTCGATTGATTTATATCTAACCGCAAACAATCATAATCTAACATCCTACCTCTCCCATTTGGATGAAATCAAACAAATCCGAACCAACATTTCAAATTCGGCCAAAACCCACAATTCGAATTTAAAGTATGAAATAGAAGAAAAGAAGAGATTAAAGATGTTTTCTTACCTCAAGAATCAAAATGGGAGCAATGGGAAAGTGTTCTAGAACCGATTTGGAGGAGAGAGAGACAAAAATGGGGTCTAAGAGTTGAGAGAGTTGGGTAGTGGGTATATATAAACCCTTACCCAAAGCAGCGTCATTTTAGGAAATTTGCCTTGCTCACTCGAGTGACACCCCTCTTACTCAAGTAATTTTTTTTCCCAAAAATTCATCTGAAGGCTCAGCTTACTCTAGTAACTGAAAATCTTACTCAAGTAATCAATACACCATTTCACTCGAGTAACCCCGAATTGCTTATTCGAGTAATCAATGGTCTATTTCACTCAAGTAAAACCATTTGCTTACTCGGGTAACTCCTCTTAAAAGCCATTACTCATCAACCCAACACTCGAAACATTCTAGATCAAAACGGGACAAAACAGAAAGCTACAGAGAGTCTTATCAGAATTCGACGGGGTATTACATACTTTCCTCTCAAAATAAATTCATCATTGAATTTTCAGATAAAGATAGATCATAATAACCACATGTGAACTCCAAACATTAGAATAACTCAAATCCTTGATCATATCATATTAGATTATCTCAACACCAGAAATTGAATCACAGTCTCTAGATGAAGGCATAACACGAACCTTTAATATGTTCATCCCCAAACCTACTAACATTCTAAGGCGCTTAAACCCTGATATATAGACATTTAGAGATACACCAGAATCACCAATGCAACTTAACTCCTAAAGTCTAATCATACTCTTGTATTCGAATGCTGAAACCAGACACAAGTCTCTGAATCAAAGCGTAACCCAGAACTTGAACATATCATCGACAAAGAAGCAAACTAGGATTTTGCTAACACCCTAAGTCAATCACTCCTAAATATACAAACATGCAGATCATGCAGAATTAGAGATAGAGGATACTGAAAAATATGAATGCAGAGAAAGATGATGCAGAGAAATGCAAATGAAAAAATAAAGGATATAGACTTATGCATTCCATGATTATAGACATGCAAAATGGTTGCTGAATATTCAGAAGCAAAGACAACCGATATTGAGAACTCTAACTACAGAGACAAAGGGTACATACTAATGCATATGCAGAAACAAACGAGTGCGGACGCCAAAAAGATAAATGATGGTTCAAAAGAATGTTCACCGATGTTCCATTAGAGGACAAATTGAATTTAACCCTTAACTGTCAACGGAAACCATGCATAGAAGAAATCTGAAGTAGAATGCTTAAGGAATGAGATTTGAGATACCAAAATATACAAAGGCGCAGAAGAACATATTCAAAACGTTTTCTCATTGGAACACATCTGTAATACCAATAGGCACAGAGGTAAACTGAATGGGTAGCTCACACGAACAATGATGCGAAGCGAATCAAACGTACCTTGGTTCAATAACCATACCATCCATTAGTTATATCTTAAAGAGTTTATGATTTCCTGAACTCTGATAATGGGCTCAAACATTATCTCTCAAATTTTGTCTAATTATTTCTCCCAATTTTATATGCATTCTCCATATTTAAATCGAAAAACTTGGAAACCCACTGATCAGAATCACAACCTCAAACACCTATCATAGATTGAGCATCGAAATTTCTACTAATCCATCCGGCTCATGAAGCAATGAAATCAACCTAAATAGTTTATAGCAAAACCATCTCGATTAATCTGCGCTTGCACTTCTAACTCAAATTGTAACTCCAGAATACAAAGATACCTATCATACTCAAATGTTACCAATGAAGATTGTTTAAATAACCCAATGAATTTATTCACCTGATACCCATATCCAATAGTCCAACTAAATCGAATCCATAATCTATCTCATATACTTGTAATCAAGTTCCACCCATATTCATGGTTATAGTTGTAATATCTCACTCATTTCATTGGTGTTCGAGGGTGATTAAGTTCATTTTTTTTTTATTTTGATTCATTGTTTGAACCATTGATTTGGTGTTTTGGGTGAGGAATGTTGATGGTCTTGGATTGATTTAAAGCCCTTTGATCATGTTGGATGGTTGTACGATCGAGCGAGGTGCTTTCGAATGGGAAAAAGATGGGTTTTACATCCACAGACAAGGACAAGGACAAAGTGTTGTGCCCGTGTCTTGAACGTGTCCGACCGTGTCCTAGTTGGCTCAACACACGACCATGCAATTTTGCCTGTTTCTTGGAAGAGTCTGCCCTTGTCTTACCTCTCTTGCTCGTGTCTTGTCAGAGTTGCCTTTAAAATCACCATCCAACCCTCCTTCGGCCTTAAACTCATTTCCCCCTTCAAACCCGTCTTCAACCTCTCAATCTCCATTTGTTTTCCTCTCTTTGGTGCATCTTGGTTCCCTGAGGTAAGATTAATTTCTCTAATTGATTTTTCTTCATTTTTGTTGTCATTTTTGTATGGGTTTTCTTGTTGTTCTTGAAAGAAGATTATATGGGTTTGATGGGTGCTAGATGTACGAATTTGTTAGGTTTATATGATGGATTTGAGTAGGATTTTGGTAGAAAAATGTTGGTAGGCCTTAGAAGAACAAGAAATCAAGATGATAATGAAGAATTTATGGTGTTTCATTTGGGGCTAGGGTGTGTGACGGATTTTGGGTAAAAGATGTGATTTTTGTGTTGTTTGACGCAAATGGGTGCTTGAATTGTATCCTAAAAGATGCTAGGAAGTGAATCGTATGGTCAAAATCAATTGGAATCGAGTGAATCAGATTAGGGACTATTTGTGTAATTTGTCATTGGAGTTGTAATTTTATTTTTAGGGGTCAAAATGTAATTATTTGGATATTTTGAGATTTATGAGGACCAAGATATTATTTTGGAGAGTTTGGGACCAAAATATAAATTTGGAATATTTTGGGGACTAGTTGGTAATTTTCCAAAGTGTTGGGGACCAAAGTGTAATTTTACACCGATGTGTAATATTTGATTTATTTTTGTTAGGCTTTGGTCCAAAATGAGTTTTTGGGCTTTGTTCGAGCGTTTGAGTCTGCATATGTATGTGCAAGTATTTTGGTACAACCATAATACCATATTTGATTTTGTTTCTAATACGCCTATTCCAGTTCTTCTTGGTTTCTAAGGAGACCAGTCATTCACTGGTGGGCCGTGATCTGAATTATTTGCTCAGCGTCCAGGTGAGTAGATGACAGCTTCAGGCACATCTGCGGTGTCTCGAAATCCTATTTGTTTTTGCTGTGTTGGCTATATTCTTGAAATTTGATTAATTAAGGATTGACTTAATTAATAAACTGATTTTGTGATCTTTAATAATTACTACTCAGCTTTCGAAATTTTACACACACACACACACTGTTGAGTAATGTTATGGACAACATGAAAAATCGGCCTATGTTTTGATGATTACCAAAACAACTGAAAGTTAAGCAAAGCACGTTAATGAACCCTAACGCATGTTGATGAGACTTCAGATGCTAAGCAAGGAACGTTGATCAAGTCCAACACACGTTGATACCAAGTTAGCTTGCACTGATTCAAATCCAAAATGGCATCAACGCCTGTTATTGAGTGAAGAACACTCGCTAATGAAGTTGATGCACTTCTGGAAGTTATTCCATTGGCTATTGGAAATGCTGATGAATGAAGAACGTGCGGACCTGCTCTTGTAGAATTTTTGAAAATGATTAAGGATCGTTAATGATCACTAAGGCACATTATCGAGGACTTTCTCTGAGGTTTCTTGAATACATCTTGGCCATTAACAATGAGAGAACGTTATTGATATGAACAACACCCACTGATGAGTAAAGGAGACATTTTTAATGTCTATGGCACAACGCATGTTAACGACTCAGAACGCACGTTAATGAGGAGTCCCTCAGAAGATGACAAATCTGCTATACGCTCATCGGGAATTCAAATTTGAATATTACTTTTTGTATGAGATGCATCAGAATTAAAGGAATGATCTTTGAGATCGTTAAGGCACGCAGATGATCATTAGGGCCCGTTGAAGAATGCTGAAGATTTGATTAACCCACACTGATGTTTCCTTAAGGGCACTGAATATATTATCAAAGGACGTTGTGTTTATACAAGGGACGTTGATGAAGGGTGTTATTCAAGCAGAAGGCATTGCAATCTCATTAAGGCACGCTAATGAGTATCAAAGCACCTTGATCATTCATGAGCATATGAAGAACGCGCATTAATCAGGAAGAACGCACGTGACCGAAGGTGACGCCATTTAAAACATAATGTTTCATTATCTCCTAATGGCCACTTTGAGGCTCTAATAGCTATATCTTAGAGAGTTGCTATAAAAAGATGTCCTAAAGCAGAAGGAAGAGGTTAGAGACAAGAGATACCTTTGCTAAATCTTGCTATTCAATTTATCTCTCAGTTCTACCTTTCTAACCCATTTTGAACTATTTACTTGTTATCTTACTGTTGGGTTTGAGCGAGCTTTAATCTATTATACACATGGTTAAATATGTAACAAGCAACATTATTTACTTGGGGTAGATAAGTCTTCTTGTTAAGCCTTAGGAAACAAGAGTGGTTGCTAGTGAGCCTTAGAAAACTAGAGTTCGGTTTGACTTATTGATCCTGGAAAAAGAAGTGGTCAGGTTTGCTAGTTGAGCCTGCAAAAAATAGCGGTTAAGATTTTCTAGTTGAGCCTGCAAAAACTAGGAAAAATGTTTTCTTGTTGAGCCTGCAAAAACAAGGTGTAAAACTTTTCTTGTTACTCCTGCAAAAACAAGATGTAACGGTTTTTGCCTCCACCTGTAAGTGAGGTTGATAGTGGATTGAATTTCTTGAGGGGATCTTAAGGAGTGAACATAGGTCAAGAGGGTCGAACCACTATAAATATTGGGATTTGATTTCTCTCTCCTTACTCTCTTTACTTTGCCTTGCATTTGCATTTGATTTACATATTTTTTTAGTGTAGATGGGATCTTTAGAGCTTCTGCATTTACACTTTGAATTAATTTTGAAATAAAAACTTTGTTATTGGTTTAGTTTACAAAATATTTTTGACCAAGTCTTTAAATTGCTAAAAATCCAATTCACCCCCTCTTGGATTTCCATTCTATTCCTACTGGGACTTACAATTGGTATCAGAGCTTGTACTCTTGATATATTTCTTTTTTGGCTTAACATCCAAAGAGTTAAAGATCTCAAAATGGCATCCATTAATGACATTGCAAGATATGAATGTTTAGCTATTAATGTGCTCCTTTCTTTGATAGCAGGGATTACATCTATTGAAAACACAAAGATGAGAGTATTCCTACAATTAGAAAGTGTGGAGCTATGGGATGTTATTGAGGAAGGTCCATTTGTGCCTACAAAGCTTGTAGATCGAAGAAATGTGAAGAAACCAAAAGAAGAGTGGAATGATAACGACAAAAGGCTCATTTCTTACAACCATAAAGCTATGCACGTTTTATATTGTTCCTTGAGAAAATCTCAGTTCAACAAAGTTCAACAATGTGAAAATGCTCAAGAGATTTGGAAAAATTTGGAGGTTGCTTATGAAGGAACAAGTCAAGTCAAAGAAAACAAGGCTTCACTTCTTGTGCATAAGTATGAGCTGTTCAAAATGGAGGAATATGAATCCATTCAAGAAATGTTTGATCGATTTAATGACATCCTCAACGATCTTAATGCTCTTGGCAAATCATAAAAAAATTCTGAGATTGTGAGGAAAATTCTAAAAGTTTTGCCAAAAATGTGGGCTTCCAAGAAAGCTGCAATCTTAGAAGCCAAAGATCTGAATGTTTTGCCTTTGGAGGAACTAATTGGTTCTTTACTCACTCATAAAATGAGTATGAAAGAAGATGATGAAACGGAAGGCAAGAAGAAGAAGAAAGAGTTGGGCATTGCTTTAAAAGCCTCAAAATGCCATGAAAGCTCAAGTGAAGATGAAGGAGATAAAGAAACCGCTCTTGATGATGTGGAGTATCTCACAAACAGATTCTGCAAATTCCTTTTACAAAGAAAGAGGTATAAATGAGGCAAACAAGAAGAAGAGCAATCTAATTTGCTATGAATGTAATGAATTAGGTCATGCTAGACTGGATTGCTCATATTTGAAGAAACATAGCAAAAGGAGGAAAAGAAGATTCCTTGATGATGATTCAAGCTCCAGCAGTGATGATGAAATTGGAGGAGTATGCTTGACTGCAATCAAAGCCAAAGAAAGAATCGAAAATGTGGTACCCTTTCCTTGATCTTAAACTCATTTCTTTATTTTCTTCGTTTATATGAAGTTTGTTTTTAAATATGTTTTTTATTGTGTTTTTGCATATATGAGTTGATTGCATACATTATTTTATCGTTTTTTCATGGGGAGAGCATCTATTTATCAAAATTCATTTTCTCAAAGATGCATTCTTTTTTACATGTGCATTTGCTTGAGTAATTTCATTATTTACTGAATGGTTGTTTACTGTGCATAATATATGTTCATATTCATTCAATAATGAATTCATAACTATATCAAAGTGATCTATATGCAATTGAAGTCAAGAACATGGATGAAAAATGAAATAAGCTTCAGGTTCAAAGGTATTAGAGTGCGTTAACAAGAATTAGCGCACGTTATCAGAGATGCAGTTCAGTTTGGTATATATTGTTCTGACATTAAAGTGCTTTAATATATCTGCAACACACGTTATTATTGATAAATTTCACTCTGGTTGAAGTATTGGTGGTATCTGCTGTTGGAATTTGTGACTAAAATATGACATTCCTACAAGGATAATACAACTAAAATAACAAAAACTTTTATCCTAGAATTCCACCAAGGATCCATGCATATCAACATAAACGATTAGAGTTAGTGATTTTACCTTAAAATCAAAGCTCAATGTGTGAATGGCAAGTGGAGTGTGGATTTAGCTTTTAGTGTTTAGAACTCGAATCCACAAATCTTCACGTTTCCTTTGTGCGAACGTATCTAGAGGTATCCATACGAACGAACTCACTTGGATTGACGATATGTACTAGCACAAAGAATCTCTATTCTAGACTCACAATTTTTCTCTCTTTTTTTTTGGTGTGAAAATATTGGCCAAGCCCTCATAAAACCCTTGAAAAATTTGGCCAACCCTATATACATATATATAGAGGTGTTTTGAAACCCTAGTTTAACTTTGCTATGTTTCTTCTTACTTGTCCAACAAGCATAAAAACTCCTTATCACACAAGAATAAGAGCTTCTAAAAAATAGGAGTGTGCAGAATTTTTCCTAAAAAATAGGAATGTGTGCCGAATTTTGTCAAGGGTTTATTAATGTTATTGGG
>CAODLS013384428.1:0-15132 GCA_948243855.1 Flueggea neowawraea | reverse complement strand
TAAGGTCCATCCAAATTTAATTGCAATTCGCAACTAACTTGTTATTGATCTCACTTTTGCTGGTAAAAACAATGCAGGTGAGAAACTGGATCATGCCAATTAACAGGAAGTATAATCTGAACTTGCTTCTTGGCACTCTTCAAGAGGAACTTTGCTCCAAAAATAACTACAGAGTTTTGTTTGAGTATGTGATGCTTGCAGGAGTGAATGACAGGTTAATAGCCTCTTTATGTCTTTGTATGAGACGGAATAAAACCATGTTGGACTATTTGTAATGTTGCTTGCAGCACTCTTCTCAGGATTAAATTGCATAGTTTGGAATATCTGGGTTGTCAATCATATTTGTCACTGACTCTTGGTTACTGTTTTGATGTTCCATTCGTTTGCTCTTTCTTTTTTCTGAAAGAACATTGTTGTTTCTATTCAGCTTGGAAGATGCAAAGAGGCTTATTGATCCTGTGCAAGGCATTCCATGCAAGATCAACCTCATCCAATTCAATCCTCAGTGGATCCCAGTTTAGACCTTCCAGCATAGAGACCATGATAAAGTTTCGAAACACTTTGGCAGAAGGAAAGTTGCCTGTTTTCCTTCGACATAGTAGAGGTGACGATCAGATGGCTGCTTGCGGTCAGCTTGGCAAGCCTGGGGATGTCCAGGCTCCTTTGCTTCATGTCCCGGACAATTTCAAATGGCTGTAAATGCTTAAGAGTTAAGACAATAAGCATTTGTGCTACTACGAAATTCATCTGCAAACTTGTTCTCATGCTTTTGATGATTTGATTTTCATTACTAGGAATAGCTGTTTAATTTAAAACACTGGTCCTTTTGGAGCACCTTTTTGCATCCTCTTATCCCCAGGCTCCTTTGCTTCATGTCCCGGACAATTTCAAATGGCTGTAAATGCTTAAGAGTTAAGACAATAAGCATTTGTGCTACTACGAAATTCATCTGCAAACTTGTTATCATGCTTTTGATGATTTGATTTTCATTACTAGGAATAGCTGTTTCATTTAAAACACTGTTCCTTTTGGAGCACCTTTTTGCATCCTCTGGTTCAACTATCATGCATGAGTACTTTATCAGCCATGGAATTTTCATAGCTTGCGCAAGAAGGTTCACCTTGTCCTCCAACATGAAAGCTTTGGGTCCATAAAGCAGATTCTATTATTCTTTCCTCTATGTTTCAGTGATAAGCGAGGTTGACGTCTCTGGCTATATAATGCTTTTCAGTTTTGCAATAAAGATCAGCGAACAGGCCGGACCCCTGGCTTTCGTATTATAATGGTCATCTCATATTTGTATCATGACAATATCGTATTACTGGCTGCGGTCCGGTAGTCTACCTAGTAGGACAAATTGATGCATGTATTTTGGGTTCGAGTGGATCGGTACACGTACGTGGAATTAATAACTTCTTGTATTGAGTTGAGACTTAGAAAAAAAAAAAATTACTATTACAAACAAGAGTTAGGATTGTAAATGAGCCTAGGCGTTCGATTTGATAAAATCTTATTCATGACTCGATAAAATCTTATTCATGACTCGGCTTGTTAATAAACGAGTCGAGTTTGAACAAAAATTTAAAGTCGAATTAATAAACGACATATAAAAATTCGGCTCGAAAAGTTCGCGAACAAGCTCGTTTATGTGTTCATGAACAATACTCGTGAACAAATTCGTTTATAATCTCATTTATATATATATGTGTGTATATGTATATATAAATGTATATATGGTTATATATGTTTTAAACTAAATTATTAAAAAAAATTAAATTTGAAATATTATTTAATATTTGAGTCACATCAATAAAAGTGTAAGTTTACACTAATCGACTGTACATATAAAGGTACAAGTATATTCATATAAGATCTAATATTATGTTGAACTTGTGAAACAAAATACAACTTCTAATAGTTTTTTGTTCAGTTATATGCTCAACATGATTTTATTGAACAAACTTAAACTTAAATGTATTCTTTTTAAAATTTTCACCCAATTTGAACTTGTAATCTCGTTTAAGATTTTATTTGAATATTTATTAAGCTGAGTTCGAAAAGTTCACGAACAATCTCGTGAGTTTGTGAACTTTGTAACGAGCCGAGTTTGAACAAGATTTTAAGTTCGAGGAAGAGCTCGAGTTCAAGTTTGAGCTCGAAAAATTTTAGTCGAATTAAAATTGAATACTCCAAAACTCGACTAAACTAGACTCGACTTGGCTCGATTACAACTCTATTCAATAATAATATTCATATTTGTGTTAAAAAAATATTCATATTTCAAGATTTGTATGCATTATTTGTGTCTTGTCTGATAGATTATTATTGTACGGTCTTTTATCTGGATTCAAAAAGTCTTAATACAAAGAATTGAACAAAACGTTCCTCTCCATGCAAAAGAGGTGCAAAAAAAAAGTTGTCTGCCACTACCACCACAACTGAAAAGGATCGATGGTGCAATTTTTTATGGTTCAATATCGATATAAAATACCATATTTATCTTTTATTGTGTCCCTCCTCAAGTTAATAAAAATGTGTGTGGAGTAATAGCTAGAAAAGCTATGGTGTTTTTTAACATTATATATTTTATGTATTTTAATAGTTGAAATTTAAAAATAAAATTTTATTTAAATTTAACGGTGTAAATGCATATGTGTTAGTTGTATTTACAACGTTAAATTTAATTTAAATTTTATTGTTAAATTTTAATCATAAAAAGCACATTAAACCCGTAAAAAACACATAAAATGTGCAATTTTAAAAGTAACGTAGCTCCTCTCGAGTAATAACATTTCCTCTACAAACATGTACGGATTTTACATGATAATCCCTTCGGCGTTGCGTGAACGCAAAACACTGAAGCCATTTCATCTCTGGACTCTACCACCACCAACAAAGTAATCGCTTGTACGGAAAAAATATATAAATAATTTTTATCGAAGTGGAATTTCAAATTTTTAATTTTAAATTTGTTCACCGTTTCCTTATTGGACCGTGTATTTTACGCGCACCTTAAACAACACAAAAGCGCCTTTTTTGGCGGCCTCGCTTCACCTCCACTCTCCCTCCCGTAACCGTACCCCTCTCCTCCAGCAGACAGTTAAAACTGAACCACACTCTCCTCTGTCCAAAAAAATTCCAGAGGTTCCTCTCTCTTTCTGTTGTAGAACTATGTTTGATCATCTCTCCGTGTGACAAATGCTTCTTGTTATTCATAGTTTTGAATATCCATAACCGTTTCTGTTTCTCTCATTCTCTGTTTTCCTTTATTGTGTAGACAGAAATGGGAGATTCTTCTAACGAGGAGTTATACTCTCTGTCTTACCTGGACCACAGAGGCTCCAAGCAGGTTCGCGATAACGTCCATGGCTATATCTATGTGGATCCGGTATCGTCTTCTCTTCACTTTTCTTCTCTTCAACTTCCTTTTTTCTTTGTTCGTTAATTCTCGTCTCCGACTTGCTTTCTAGAATCTTCGTTTCCGTTATAGTTTCCGTGAATCGTTTCGAGCTTGCTGTACAGTAATATCGCTTGTTGTATTTCCTGTCTGCTAACTTTTGCGATTGTAATACGGACGCTAACTTCTGCGATTGTAGCACGGAAATCAACTTTTGAGTTGTTCTTCGAAGATTTTGATATAAAATTTTCAGTTTGTCTTCTCCTATTATGTTAAGCGTCGGAATAATAGAACAGTCGATATTAGGAGTGTGTGTAGTCACGAATAAACATTGCAGAACGAGTAACTAGTTAGGCATGCAAGTAGCAATTACTGAAGAAGGATCCGGGGGAAGAGATTAAATACAGTAGTGAAGAAAAACAAGTCACCTGTTTGCTTCTTTTGATCATGTTGTCGCGTTCGTTTCTCAAATCGTGCTGGTTGATGTAAAAGTTTGTAGTTCCATTCCATTGCTTTACAACATTTTTGTCTGCTTAAGGATTTCAGTTAAACTTTCTTGCTATTGCTAAAGTGTCGTGACTTATTGATTTGTGTCAACTATTGATGTAGTTGGTTAGTGATTTTTGGAAATAGGAGTCACTACAATAGAATTGTTCGTCTGTTGATTTTTTATGTGTTGTTTCAGCTTGCTCTGAAGTTTGTCGACACCGAACAGTTCCAAAGGCAAGTCTTAATTAATATCTTCTTTCTAGTCTATGTATTGTATATTGATATTATAATCTCTTGAAATTTCTATTTCATGCAGACTTCGTGATCTAAAGCAACTTGGTGAGTTTTAGTCTTTTACAAATTTCATTTTCGCATTAGCTTTCATTTTCTTTGCCCTCATTTTGCAGGTTGCCATTAATTTAGCTTTATCATTTGATAAACTGAAAAGCTGCATACTTATTTGTATCTTTGAATTGCTCATTTACCGACTGTCGTAGTGCTTGTTACTTTCAATTGCTCATTAATTACTTGATGTTGATTTGTTAGGTTACTCTCCTTTTACTGTAAAGGTTAAGAACAGGAACACTGCCAAGTTGACCTTGTCTTGACACAACTTCCAAGTTGTTCTAATTAATAGTTAGACCGAATAATGGATAAGAGAAGATTAATATGTAGCCTAATTTGTTTCTCTTAACGCGTCCTCTTTCCTTATTTCTCTGGTACAAGAACAGAGACTCCCTTCTTTAGATCTCCTAGCAGTCCTAGCCTTTTGCTATTTGACGGATTTTAAATTGACTTCACCATATCTGATGCTTGTACATTAAAAATGCAGAGTATAATTTTAGCATGTTGAATCATTTGGTTGAATGCATGTCAATTTATAATTAAATTGGAATATGTCGGTCCCTATGGCTGAAACAGTTCAGATGTATTATTTGGAGGCCAAGTTTATGCCAGGGCATACTCTAAACTGCTGAGATTTTCTCTGCTAAGACTTGCAATGGTTATCACTTGTCAGTGTAATTAAATTTTTGTGAGCTTGTTTTTGCTACTGAATATAATTTTACTCGCCACAGGTCTAACTCACATGGTTTATCCTGGGGCTGTACATTCTCGGTACGAGCACTCACTGGGCGTGTATTTTCTAGCTGGTGAAGCAATTCACCAAATTAAAGCTCATCAAGTACGAATAAGGCCTCGGTCTGTTCACTCTCATTTTGGTACATACAGAGGGGGATAGTTTGTTGATTCACATGACTTCTTTGTAGGACACAGATCTCGGTATTGATAGCTTGGATATACAGTCTGTGAAGCTAGCTGGTAATTAACTCTATTATTTATAAATGAACTTACAGTTCTAGTGCTATCTGCTTATTACCTTTTGTATCATCTCTCCAGGGCTATTGCATGATGTTGGCCATGGGCCATTTAGCCACCTATTTGAGCGTGAGTTTGTACCTCGAGTTCTTAATGGCTTCAAATGGTATAACACTAATCTTTACATTCTTCTAATCTAGTTTATTGTTCAGCTTTCAAAAAGCTTGCAATACATTTATGGTCCAGTTTGTAAAGTTAGTATTCTCATTCTTATGTAGGTCTCATGAAGAGATGTCCGAAAAGATGATACAGTTTATTGTTGACACACACCATATTGACATTAATCCTGAATGTCTGAAGAAAGCAAAGGTCAGATTCCTTTGCCATTCCCCTTTTCTTTTGCTGTTTCTTCTGTTAACTCTCACGTGTTTTATAGAACCCCACAATTTTATCTTATCACTAGAATCTTCTGCAGTTTTCCTTTTTAAAGTGTGTTATAAAGGAATATTTTGCATTGAGTACAATAGCAGGATTATTACTTGGCTGTAGGGAAATTTACATGTGGCTGTTTTTTCTATAGGAGATGGTCACTGCAAGCTGTGAACGCGCTCCTCAGAACGTAAAGTCATCTGAAAATCCAAGTCTTAAATTTCTTATTTGCTGTTTTGTCTTTGTAATTGATTTAGTTGATTATGGATTGAATTTAGCGCATGGATGGGAAGCAGTTTTTGTATGACATTGTTGCAAATGGCCGCAATGGAATTGATGTCGATAAGTTAGTTCACCACTCATTTCTCCCTTTCCCTTTTAATTCTTTTACTTGCTATATGCCTATATCCATTAAAATTAATTCAATGCATTTAGAATAAATTATAATCAAGATCTGCTTTCAGGTTTGATTATATCGTTCGAGACTCTCGGGCTTGTGGACTAGGATGCAGTTTTCAGTTTGAGAGGTATGAACTGCATGTTTGAGTGGTTTAATGAACTGCAAATAGTTCTGTAAGAAAAAATGCATGTATAAAGCCCTTGGCAAGCAATTTCTGTTTCAAGGCATTATATATGATATGTGCATCTGAGCTTTTGTCTGAACTTGGATAGCTGGTTATTCAAGCGTCTCTATAAATGTCGACCGCTTTTCATTTGAACATCATAAAATCACATTGACATTTTCATTTTGTCAACCTGCAGGTTGATGGATACAATGCGAGTTATTGATGATGAAATATGCTACCGTGCTAAGGATTGTTAGTACTTATGCTGAAAATATCTGTTTTTGTAGATTTGCTAATAATTGTTGTATTCTTCACTTTCTTAAGTTGATGGTCCACATGTTTCTTTTTCTTTTTTCCAGACCTCACTGTCCACAAGATATTTGCCACCCGTGCAGATCTTCATCGAACAGTCTATATGCATGCAAAAGTCAAGGTGTGAATATATTGGAAACGGTTTTTCTAGGAACGAAACTATATATGCACATCTTTTTTGAATGGTAGATGTAGTGAATATTTGACAATTTTTTTTACTTTTTTTGATGGGACAATGTTTCCCCTTTTTTTAGGCAATAGACTTCATGGTTGTTGATGCTTTGGTGAAAGCAAATGAATACTTAGGAATTGCATCCTCGATTCACGAACCAGAACTCTTCTGGAAGGTCTGAGCTTAAAATATAAAAGTGTTCTACAAATGCTTTTTGTTTATGCTCATAGAATTAATTTATCTTTCAAAAAGTGCAGATTGATGATTCTATATTGAAAGCCATTGAAGTTTCTTCAAATCAAGAGCTGAAGGAAGCAAGAGATTTGATCTTACGCATCAGGAGAAGAAATTTATACCAGGTATAGTATAAATTTTCTGAGCTTATAAGGCATTATTGCCTTTATGTCTTGGTGTGTTACAGAGAGCTGTAGTAAATAGCTTGACATCATCTCTGCACCCTGTTGAAGCAGCAAACTGATATCAATTAGTTCAGTTTTGCAGTTCTGCAATGAATTCTCTGTCCCCAAAGAGGTTGTAAAACACTTCAAAGATGTTACTGCTAAGGATATTGTTTGTTGCCAGGTTCTGAAAACTTACCTTATTGAATTGAATTCCCCAAAAAGAAGAAATATTTGAAGGTTTTAATTTAAGATCATATTCCTTTTTTCTTTTAATTCAGAATTCAGCTGTTCCTCCAATAAATGAAGAAGATGTTATTGTGACCACTGTGAAAATTGACATGACCCGTGGAAGTAGTAACCCGCTTGAAAGGTAAATTATTCTGTTTTAAGCATTTCTAATCCGCTCATACTTCTCCTGGAATTGATTGAATTTTATACTAACGCTATTCTTCTTTATGCATGTATCTTCCAATCCAGCATCAATTTTTTCCAGGTACTATGTTCACTTCAATTTTTAGTTTTACTGAATATTTTCCCTGAGTATATTTTTGATATTATGATTGTGAGTATAAAATTTTACTTCCTCTGTGTCGAATATGAACTAATTAATTGTTTAAAGCCCCTTGTAATTCCTATTCACTTCTAAGGACTGCATTTTGCCCCTTTCTTTATTTTAGATGGATTACTGCTTTGGAAATTCTTTTAATGATACTTGGCTATAGTACAACAGAAATTGAGCAGAGAAAATGCAATCTATCTAATTATCTATGAAATTTTATTGCTTCCAAGGAAATTGTCTATTAATTTCTCTATTAATCACAATTGCTAGCCTCCATGATAATTTAAATCTGAACAGTTGAAGCTTGACATATTAGTTTCACTCTAGTTTATATTGAACTTAACATATAATGATGTCAGGACTACGAGAGCAAAGAAAAATTTCCTATACAAGATGATCAGATCAGCCACTTGTTGCCAGCTTTTTACCAAGACAAGATAGTGAGGGTTTACACGAAGAAGCCTGAGCTGGTTTGTGAACAATATAACGCTTTCGATTACTCTTGAAAATACATTGCTCATGCTTTGTTTTTGATTATTAATCAATGATAACACAACACAACACAGGTGGAAGCTGTTTCTGAGGCCTTTGAAAAATTTCAGATGAAGACATATGGAGTGAAGGCACAGGTTCATGCTACTCCTCAGAAGAAGCGCCGAAGGGCATTGTTTACCGCCTGACTCCACTGGATTCTATGATGTAGATAATCGTATATTCACATAGGGAACAAACAAACGTATAGGACTTTGCCATGTAAATCCACATAATTTGGCCGCCCATCTTCTTTTGGCTTCTGCTTAGATATTCCCACCTGAGTATAGTGGATTACGATAGATATATGCACTAACAACTTTAGCAGTGGATTACGATAGTATCATTCGATGGAGTCAGTTTGTTTTGTTCTGAGAGATGATATTTGGAATCAAACTGGTTCTTTTGTAATGAACATAGATGAAACCACTTGTACCTGCAAAGGAACTACTTTGCTTATTTCAGGTTATTTGTGTGTTGATGTTCTCTGTGTGACTAATCATTCACAGAGGACCCTGCTGCATTTTGTTTCATGCGTATTTTAGAAACAAAACTGCGTCACTATTGTTATGATGATTTTCACTGTATCTCAATGATATTAACGCTAAAGCCATTTGTTTTAGATGAATGGCTCTCTATGACCTATAATGATTGAGATTAGAATATTCAAATATCGGCTCATTTACATATGTTGAATCCTAAACTAGTTTATTCCTAGCTCGAGGAGGATACTTGAAATGAAATGGTTTCCTTGATTGGTTTAGCTTAATTATTTGTTAATTAAATATCTTGATACCAGAAATTAATGGGTGATATACATGGGGCGCGGACGATGCGGCCAAGGACACATGCCTATATCGTCGCGTCTGTCAAAGAAAAAGAATCAACTACAATCGAGAATTCTACACATTAAAGATTATTTCATATCTTTGAAATGTATAATAAATATTATTATATGAGATCTTGGAGCCTAAATTTGGGAATTTTGTCTTCACCGCCCAAAGAAATAAATAAAATAAAGTTAAAAATTAGCAAAAGAGACTTCTATTATATTTCATTTTTTTTAAAGATCCATCTTCCAAATCAACGGTTGATATAATCTGGACGTGACATACAAGCTAATTAATTTTTCTGATGTTTTACATTTAGCAATGTGATCAAATCCAAATAAGATATCGGGTTTTCCACTTAGCCTAAACTATTCTACTCGGTTCCTAAAATGCTTCAGATTATGGCTTTTAAACAATTTATTTGTTTTTTGAAATATCTAGATATATATTACCAACGGGTGAATACACTTAGTGTCCTAACATTACAAGGACTAAGTAAAACAATTGGACTAAGTAAAGTATGTATATAACTAGAGATCAAGGCACATCTATTTTGTTTCGTTGGCATTATTACGAGTTCTTGCAAAACTAAGCTTTAGAAAGAGAGAAAGAGGGCAACAAAAAAAAAACCCAGAGAGATGGCGGATTTGAAGAGTCTGAATTTGTGCAAAATTGATCCCAACAAGATTGTTCTTAAGAATTTCGTTGCCGAAGGTGCTTATGGCTGCGTTTATCGGGGTCTTTACAACGCTCAAGACGTAGCAAGTGAGTAATTTACTGTAATTTATTCGTGAAAAATCACATGCAGTTTGTATATCATAATGTTTTCTTTCTTAGATAAACAAGTAACACACCAAGCCTCATGCTAGTTTGTGTTCTGTTGCAAATTTTTCGTGAAAAATTACATGCATACTATGTATATCATAATGTTTTCTTTCTTAGATAACAAGTAACGCCAAGCCTGATTCTAATAAGACTTCTGAAATAGATTGGCATCCCTCCACCACCTTCTGAACTTGACAAAATCTGATTCCTTGTCACTTCCCTACAATGTGACAGAAGAGAAGTTACCGATCAGCATCAATTTTCACTATGATAATGTAATCGTGCATTCTTTGAATATCAAACCAAATTTAAAAGATTAAAAAAAAACATCAAAATGATTTTGAGGAGACATAACCAAAATCTCAATGGTGAGCAAAACACAAAAAAAATCTAAAAAAAAGAAAGGCAAAAACCACATCTGCCCAAACTTCCTAGGTCATTTTTCCCCGATTTCCTTAAGATAAAACCATACATCAGAATCTTAAATGTCTTGCTTCAGTCAGCAGTTTTATCAAGCCAATATATTTCAGGCACTAGCACACTGTCTACAAGCACCAATGTGAACCAGCATAAGCAATAAAATCTACTATACGACAAGTCAGAATATAAAAACAATCAAAGAACCAAGACAAACTACCTTGTATGATACGGCCTGTTTGAGCTTCTCATAAAAGAATGTATTGAAAAAGTGATAGTCAGATATCCTCTAAGTTGAAGATGCTTGCAACCTTAAATACCTATAGAATAAATCAAACATTGGCCAATTCTAGAACATCTGAATAATTATGCCTCTTGAATATTCACACAGCTTGCAAAAGAAATAATATCCCAGGATAGGATAATCAAATTCAAATAAACTTTAATTTGTGAATGGTACTAATGTCAAATAAACATTCTAAAAGGCTAAGACATTAAACAGAATAACAATAAGCAAATGCTTCATAATCAGATGAACCTATGGAAGAAATTCGTTGTTCCCAAGTTTCTAATGCACCCAAATGGACATGCAAACAATGGTTGGAGAACAATAAGATCCTATATCCATGCTTCCCCTTCAAATAATCAGGACTTAAAGAACCTACCTGATGTAAAAATTTATTACAGGGGATGTGAGAAAACCTTCAGCGTCAAGGCATTTAATATCTGCATAACAGATCTCAACTGATTCTGGATCATCGCTGGATTGACAGATAAATTAGGATCATCCGCAGATAGTGAACATTTCCAGATTGTGAATAATGTATGACATAGAAGATTATGGATATTTCTTAATTGTGACTGTTGTTTTTAAGGTACCTTGACGGGTAGAAAATCTTTGCATCCTTCATGCTAGAAGTGAAAGAAAAATATAAGTACCACTAAAAAAGTAGGGGGAAGTTGGAATATCAGAAAGATAAATGAAAGGAACAAGAAGACTGTATTACCATTCAGCAAGTTTCTTTTCCTGCTCCGTTGTTTCCAAATCCTCAATTTCATCCTCATCTACAAGAACAAATGTCTTACCCTGTTCGAATGATGTTATCAAGAATTTAATCAGCTACCCATAAAAAGTTCAAAGATTGCACAACATTAAATTCTTACTACAAAAACAATCTGGACAGTTCGTTTTGCACACTGGAGAAGAAGCCTTTTGGCTATAGCCCCTTTATGGCATAAACTTACTAAACAGTTTCCAAGTGATAAGGCTCAAGTAGACATAAGTACCTTCTACGCGTTGCACCATTTGAAGGTAGAGCTCCACAATTATCCTTTCTACCAGGAAACTAGAACTCAGCAAAAATAATAGCATATATCAGTCAATAAAGCTAATTCTTTCATCAAGATAATCTCTTGAAACTCAAAATAGTCATTTAGAGGGAAATTATATTAAAAACGAATTCAAAATGCATTATTAAAATAACCTTAATGACAAGTTGAATTAAAAACCTTCAGCACTTAAATGCATTATTTGAACACAAATTGGACCTCAGATTTTGATGGGACAAGATCAATAAGCTACAAAACAAACCAAAAAGATTACAGGAAACAAAGACACTTACTTGATTATCAAAGTGTTGGACAAGCTTTCCTGTATTTTCTGAAACCGGTCACTGGAAGCAGCCCTTCCTTTGTGCCCCTTCCGATAGTGATCAGCACTTCGAGAAAGATTGCTAGCACATTCAAAAGGTTGGTGCCTCAATGTCGACAGAGCTTTCTGTCTTCTCCTTTGTGATGTGCCCCCATTAGATTTCACTTTCTGGACATTGCAATGCCCACTGATGGAGAGTTCTTTATCAAAAGCACGAACAACCTTACTATCTGTCTATTAATTTGCTCAAAATAAGGCAAACGAAATCACATTATGCAGATACAGAAAGAAAAGTTGCGAAATTGGGCACAAAAAACATACATTTTCTTCCATTTTTTCTAGAAAACATAGTGCCAAACCATGACTTCGGTGAGGCTTCAGATAATGTGCAATCACTCTCTTGTCGATTCGAACTCACAGACTGTGCAGGCTTCTCACATTCATCAATATCCTAATCACACAAAGCAAATTTAAACATCTCTATAAAACTAAATTGAATAATTTTCACACAAAGCAACTAAATAATAAATAACAAATCTTAAGAAATTGAACCATTCAAGAGCGCCGAAGCTTGCGCTGTTCCCACTCTTCTTCAAGGGACATAATCGACAGCCGGATCTTCTCTCCTTTGTCAGGCAACCTGCGGCCGAGGGATTGGAGGCTCTGTCGTTTCCGCTTAATGTCTTCTTCCAGCTGGTGATCGGTAAAACGAACAAGGTCCTCCCTCGGTAAGTTATCCTCGTTGGTCATTGCGGAGGGTTTAGGGCGCTCCGCCTTGGTTTCCTTGGCTATTACCAGCTCCGGCGGCTCCTCGTCGGTTTTGCCCAAAACTATGCCCCAGTCCAGTACTAGGGGTTTCTTCTTCGGATTCTGCTCTTCCATGCATGAATTTCGATAACCCTTTTCTTTGCCGATAATTAAGAGTCTCTGATTTGGTAGAAAAAATAAATAATAATAATAATAATAATACAACAGTCTCTGATTCTCTGCTGCTCCTTTTCTCTCTCGCGTCTGCACACTTTTTGTTGAGTTTTGGCACGGGCAGACACGCAGCTGGGAGTAGAGAGGGGTAAATTAGGAATATCACTAAGTTGGAGAGAGTAACCGGCCACTGGTTGGGCTTCTATTGGGCCTCCACTATGGTTTTCTGGGTCGAGATTGAGCCTCCATTATGAGTTCGTACAAATCAGTGGACGACCTGTAGTTTTTACAGGAAAATAAGATCCAGTCGCATTGACCGGGGTAAGATCCACGAGACTCGACTACTAAACTATAATGATATTGACCGCACTGAATTGCTGCACTAAACACCGTTCAAACCCTATATCCAATGATGTGCTAACACATGTCAAAAGCACAGATTTTTGGAGTTTGGTGCAACAGGCGATAATTCCGTAGGATGAATTAGCAAAGAAGGTGGGTTTGGCAAATTTTTAGGGTACGCACGCGCTGAAACCACTAAACACAGAAGAGAAGACGAGTAGACGACACCAAACCAAACACAACCCCAAGATCCCTTCACCATGTCGGATCCTCCATCCTCGTCTCCTCGATCCGAACCCGATAACGCGGCTCCCCAATCTCATCCACCTTCCTCGTCTACACCGTCTCACACTCAGCCTCAACGACAGCAACAGCAACAAACTCCTCCTACTCCTAACCCTAACCCTGCAGCTACTGTGGTGCCACCCGCCCCCGTCACGATTCCTCCCTACGGCCCGCCGCCAATATCTGGAGGTCCGGCTCCGCTGTCGTTCCGTCCGGTTCCACAGTTCTCTCCGTGGCCGAATTACCAGAACGCTGCACCTGGGGTTCATCCACCGGGAGTGAGTTCTTCGGCAGCGCCTGCGCAGATTATGGGCTACCAGGTTCCGCCTGGTCAGCCTCCGAATCCAGCTTTGAGACCATACGGAGCCCCCCCCATTCCGAATGGATACTCTGCCGTGCCTCCTGTTGGTGGCGTTGCGACCCCGCTTGGTGGGTTATTCTTTCTCTTGTATCTCTAAGTTTTCTGTATTTATATTTTCTGCATTGTGCTTTTTTTTGTATCATTTGGAAAATGAGTATCGTTGATGTTTCTAGCATGTGTAAAGTAATTAATGTGCTATGGATTGGTATTGCTTTGTTATTTACGTGCTTTGACGATGAATTTATGGTTATCAAATCGGTAGTTTTAGTAATTAATTTATAGTGTGGGGTTTAGTTGGGGAAGAGATGAGTAGAATTTAAAGAAAGGGGCATCGATGACGGGATCTTTTCTCGCTACAGTTTTTTATTGTAAACGATGAGAGAGGTTGCAAGTTGAATCACTTCATATTTGCTTCATGAGAGACTTGTATCATCTTCCACAACTCCTGTTTTTGGTATGCAAATATTTTTTTCCCTTTTGTCTGGTTTGATTGCGTTTGAAATAAGTCATGATATTGAAGAATTGATTCAAAAGATTGACATGAGTTTATAAGCACAAAGTTAAGGATAAAGCTATCTTCTATGTGTCATTCTAAATTTGTGTCTGGTTATTTAATTTTTATTTTAGTAGGCTACTTTCTGGTAGTTATAAGGGTTCTTTTCGTTTCATGGGTCTATGAATTGCCAACAGCAGACTATGTTTCCATCTGATTGCCCATTGGCGATGTAATCTAAGGTATCACAATCTTTTGACTTTCAATTATACTCTATCCTTTGCCTGCTCTCTCTTTCTTTAACTTTTTATTTGTCACGTAATTCATCTCTTTATGCTGTATTAATGGTGCACATTGGACAGACTTACAGTTGAGATAAACTTATATGCCAAGAATATGGTAGTCTAGTTTTGTGTCATTAATTCCCTCTTGAACATTAAATATTCAAAATACCATCTCATTCAATGGGAAAATCTCCCTTTGTCACATCGGATAATTTGAAAAGGCTAAGTTGTTTTCTAGTGGATACATGAGGTAAGCGCACTTCCCACATCCGTGTTTTTGAAATAGATCCTATTTTTCTTAATGTTTCCTTCAGGTCATGTGTTGATTCTGTTCAGCTGGTGATATTTGATGCCTATGGTGCCATCTGTAATATGCTTTTATTTTGTGGTAATAGTATTTTTTAATTAGTCTTTATAAGTTGTTCTTGATTCTCATGCATAATGTTGGAGTTAACGGTTTTGGTTGTACTTTGTTGGTAGACCTGCACTGACATGTCTGCATAGATGTTTGTTTTTCTTGTTTGCAGGAATTCCTCGTTACCCTGCTTTA
>CAODLS013384398.1:0-17010 GCA_948243855.1 Flueggea neowawraea | reverse complement strand
TGGTCTGGTATGAAAGATGATGTGCATAATGTTTGTGAGCATTGCATTACATGTAGAGAGGCTAAGTCTAGGTTGAAACCGCATGGATTATATACACCACTTCTTGTTCTTAATGAACCTTGGATGGATTTGTCTATGAATTTTGTCCTTGGATTACCTAAAACTCGGAAAGGTTGTGATAACATTTTTGTTGTGGTTGATAGATTTAGTAAAATGGCTCATTTTATCCCATGTCATAAAACTGATGATGCTAAGTTGATTGCTGATTTGTTTTTCAAAGAAGTCGTGTGTTTGCATGACATACCAAAGAGCATTGTTAGTTTTCCCATCAGTTTGAGGATGGCAAGTAGTTGAGAACAACAATTTAGCTCCTAGCTTTCCCGACAACACACGCCAAAAATGAAGTAGTTAATCGAACCTTGATTACTTTGCTTCGGGCAATCATTGAAAAAAACAATAGGACTTGGGAGGATTGTTTACCATTTGTGGAGTTTGCTTACAATAGGGCTATTCATAGCACTACACATTGTTCTCCATTTGAGATTGTTTATGTTTTAATCCACTTTCTCCTATTGATTTATTGTAGTTACCCCCTAATGAATTTGTCAATGTTGATGCTAATTCTAAGTCAGATTTGGTGAAGAAGTTACATAAGCAGGTTAAAGAGAGAATTGAAAAGAAAAATGCTAAAGTAGCTTCTTGTGTGAACAAAGGAAGGAAGCCTATGATTTTTCAACCTGGCAATTAGGTTTGGGTGCATTTTTGCAAGGAGAAGTTTCCACTTCAAAGGAAATCTAAGCTCCACCTGAGGGGGGGATGGTCCTTTTCAAATCCTTGAAAGGATTCATGATAATGCTTACAAAGTAGATCTTCCAGGTGAGTATAATGTTAGTGCTTCGTTTAATGTTGCTGATTTGAGTCCTTTTGATGTAGGTGGTGCTTTAGATTCGAGGACGAATCCTTTTGAAGATAGGGGGAATGTTATAGACCACCCTGCTGTCTAGAGTCCACATGGTCATGTCGAAGAGCTTCCAGATGATTTTTCACATGGGTATGTCAAAGAGGATTCTCGGCCAAAGCTTCAAGACCAGCGTGGTTCTAATTTAGTTAGCATCCCTCCAGGACCCATAACAAGGTCTCGATCAAAGAAGCTTCAACAAGCAATGATCCATCATCTACAAGGCTTGGTGAACAAGGCTAGTGAAGGATTATGAGGCCACCAAAGTCTTGGAATAATTTTAGCTCAATTCCAATACAACTTAATTCAAATCCAAATCCATAATGGGTTTTATTAGGTGTAATTTAATTGACATGGAAAAATTTGTTTTTGTCATAAAATTATTGGACTATTTTTATGTATTTCTTTTATGGCAAGTAGCATATAGTTAGGAGTCCTAGTCTATCAAGGACAGCTATTGTAAGGCTATTTAAACCATTCATAGCCGAAATATTAAGGAGAATTTTTGATGAAATTAAACCCTAAACGCCGAGATTTCTTTTGTCTTTGTGTTTGCGTAGAATACATGTATTTAAGGAACATTCAATGAGCTTGATCACCTTCTTGTGGAGTGTTTTGAAATTGAAATTCTAAAACGAGTTTTCTTTATTTTAATTCCTTCATCATTGGCCTAAGTAATCTAATTTCTAACCATCCTTAGGGGTTGAAACTGAATTGTTGTTGGGGGTTTTCACGTTAATGTGTTGGGGTTCGAATACTCAAGGGGTTCACAAGCTTATTCGTGGAGGTTCCCGTATCAGATGGTGGCGCAAACCTTAACTGATGTCAATGGTGGGGAGAACCTCGACTGATGGAAATGGTAGGGAAAACCTCAACTAATGGCGATGGTAGGGCAAACCTTAAGAGTTGACAGAAAGTCCCTAGGTCTAGGCGAATGTCACATCAGTAGGTTGAGTATAGACAAATCTCACACTAACAAAACACATGAGAGATTCTAGGCATCAGGATTAGAAGTCCAGGCACCGAACACGCAAACCTATGAGGTTAGGAATGGTAGTATCCCACCAAAGCAGGCAGGTGAAGCTACTTGATATGCAGTAGCTATGTCTTCCCACATGGCATATATGTATGTGGATGGAAATGTTTATAAAGAATTAGCTACTTAAGTAACCCAAGCTTGAATTTTTGAGCTTAGTGGTTGGAAGTTCATTCGTTGTAAGATGTTGCTTAAGGACAATTGCGTGCTTATGCCGGGTCGTGACATAAATCTTCTGTTATAATTTAGTTATTAGTCGCATGCCACACTGTGTAAGAGATAGATTCACTGGGGTGGGTAATTTTTCATGTATGTCCATATTAGAATTCATGAATAGATTTTTAAACTGATTCGAGAGGTTCATGTGAATTCTGATAATAATTATACAGAACAAAGAGGGATCGTGAGATCTAAATTGCCAGGAGATATGTTAAACTGGGAAGATATTCAAAAGATGAAGTACTCATGGAATGTTGCTTCAGAAGTGTTAAGACTGCACCTTCCATTAGCTGGAACTTTTAGACGGGTCATTTCAAACTTTGAATATGATGGATTTCTCATTCCCAAGGGCTGGAAGGTACTATTAATTAACCTTTGAGTAAAACCTTTATTATTTTCAGCTACTATTAATTAATGTCAATGGGCATGTAACTCATTGTTTTTGGAGTCAACTTCTGCATTATTGGCTCGGGAATTCGATTTCCATAGAAGCATATAAAATAACTTATAAAAATACTACTACTAATTAATCATTTTTTTGCGATAAGAGATTGTCTAGAGCGGATGTTACAGATATTTCTGTCAGCAAACTTGCAGTAAATTGTAGTGCATACACTACACTGATGAATTCAGACTATTTCAATGAACCGGAAAATTTTGATCCATTAAGATTTCAAGCAGATGGATCGATACCATTTTCGTACGTTCCATTCGGAGGAAGGCCACGCATGTGTCCTGGAAAAGAGTATGTCAGAATCAAAATACTAATTTTTATGCACAATATGGTGACCAAATTCAAGTGGGTGAAGGTTTTCCCTGATGAGAATTGTATGCGATCCAGCTTTGAAGCCAGCCAAAGACCTTCCAATTAGTCTTTGTGGCCACTAGTTCCGGTCATTTAATTAGTATAAGCTTGCTCTTTACGTTGACTATACTTGTGATTGTTTGAGATAGAAATCTCAAGCTTTTTACAATATCATATAACCCTTCTGTCCCTCACATGATAGTAGGTCTCCTTGTATCCCGTTCTTTGTCTAAGCATGTGAAGGTGTAAAAATTAGTCACCAGTGTTTTGTTTCTAATTTCGAATATCAAATGAATATGATTTTTAATTTTTTTGTATAAGTCAGGAAATTTTATTCAATCAATCCAAAAAAAGATTGAGCAAAGCAAAGAACCTCCCTCTCTAGGAAGTTTTTGGTATGTTTCAAAAGAACTAAGAAGAAGACAAAATGTGATAGCAACCAATCATTTTGATTATTCACCCAAAAGTATATATACAAGCACAATATTGGTTAGAAGTTGTTTTAATAATTGCTCTTTCTTTGTTGGTTCGACCTTGTTAACTAGACTATTCATTTTAATTTTCATTCTAGCATATGGTTCTTGTAGCCATTCACTGTGATGTGATGAGTGATGAAGATGAAAAGTGGAGACTATTTTCTTTTTTGGTAGAATAAATTGAAGCCTAGTTCTGTTTGTAGTTTCATTAGATACTTCTACAGTAGATCATATGATACACATGTTTTATACATGTACAAATACGGTCAATTTATTTAATATAATATTTAAAAGTATTTATTTGACTGGACTTTAAATTGGTTTTCCCTGTGTTTTGATTGGTAGGAGAAAATGAAAGACTCAAAATAACAAAGAAATGATGAAAACAATATTTCTAGCAGTTAAAAGACCAACCTGTAATTCTGTAGATCCACAACTCCAAGGTTGAACAAGGACCGGACCTGGGGCCAGACAATCTCTTGAAGTTTCTCTATTTTTTGGAGGATTAATTACAGTATACACATGATTGGAACCTCTTATTACAAACTTTTGCGGTTGGCATTTTTTCTTAATTTTGAACGCCCATATTACAATTCAAACGGATGTTCTTAATTCGTACAGAACAAATTAGTATTCAGTCAATGATCTATTTTTTCTCGTTTGGTTGTATTTCCTTGTCTCTTCTCTCTCTCTCTCTCCCTTACCCTCTCTTTGTGTCTCCCTCCCTCCTATCTGTCCTCTGTCCCTTCGCCTCTCCCTTCCCACCGTCTTCTCATCCGCCCTGTCATCTTCCTCTTCTCCCTTTGTTGCCTCCTTTCAGTTCGCGTCGTCTCCGCTTTATCCTTTTCAGATCCTGTTTGCTGCATCTCCCCGTCGTTCGTTGCATCTCATCTCCGCTTCTGTCCTCCTCCATCCGCCTCATCTTTCATGCTCTGAGTCGTTGAGGCTTGCTGAACTTCTTCTTCCCGTCAGTCTCAATCGCGATCTAGCTTGTGCTTGCTCCGAATCTGCTCCTTTCGACAACTTTGGTGTCAAAATGTCATGTCTGACATCAGCGGCCAGATCTGGTCGCTTGGGTGGCGACGCTCCAGGTTTCGAAGGCTCATACCCTAGCCGCTATTTTCCCTTTTTTAATTTTTCTGTTTAAAAATTATTTTTAAACATTAATTTTTAGAAAATTTATTTAGGTTACAAATATTAAAGTTTTAAGTAAATTGTATTTGTTAGTTCAATTTTGAAGATTTATTAGAGGTTTATATAAGGTTGTTTTTAAAAATTTTGAAAAAAAGTGTTAGGAAAATATTTATTTAAGATTTTTTAGGGTTAGTTGCCTAAAGTATATTTTGAAGAAAGTTTTATGAGAAAGTTTATCAAAAGTTGATATTGAAAAGAACTTGTTCTTTTCAGTTTTTTTAAAAAATTTATTTCAAGTTGATATTAAATTAATATTCAAGTTAAAAAAATAAGTAATCTAAAAAGATTGGTAAACTGAAGAAAGGTTTATTTTAAGTTGATATTAAGTTGATATTTATGTTGAAAAAATTAATCTACAAAATTTAAAAATAAAAGGAAGAAAAGTTTATTTCAATATTAAGTTGATATTTAAGTTGAAAAGGCAATTTAAAAAAGTTAAAAATATAATGAAGAAAGGTTTATTTTAAGTTGATATTAAGTTGATATTTTAGTTGGAAAAAAGTAATCTAAAAGAAATTGAAAAAGGATTAAAATAAAAAAGGGACAAAAATTAAAAAAAAATAGAAAAGAATGAATACGGCCATATGATGTAAGGCAAACAGGGAGAACGGAATGAAATGAAAAAGGATGGTTTGGGATATGAGAAAACGGTCAAATGGTATATTAATTTTATAAATATGTATGTTTTTGTAATTGGCCCTTTTGTGGACGCAACTGGCATGTCCAACACCCATCTTGAACTTTACCCGCAATGGGCTTGACAAAATTTTAATTTGTGCTAATTACACATGCTGGTATTTTTTTTGTCGCCTTTTTAAAAATTAGGGTCCATGTGTCTATTCTACAGAATCATTAGTTTTTATGTTTAGTTTTTAAAAATGTCACATGTTCGAGACTTGGTTTTAAAATGTCAAATTAATTTTTATATAAATGTTAATTTTTTGTTTTATTTTTAATTTTTTCTCTCTTCAATTTTCTCTCTTTAGTTTCTCGCTCCTAATTTCTCTCTTTCTCCCTCTCCTCGTTTCTCTCTCATGGTTGCTCTCTTCTACTCTTTCCTAAATAAAAACCCTAGTCGCTCCTCTTTCTCTCTCCCTTCCTCCTCCGTTGCTTGCCTCTTCCTTTCTTCCTTCCTCCTCCGTCGCTTGCCTCTTCCTCTCTCTCTCTAACTTGGTTCTCTCCTCTCCTTTTCTACACTCTCTAGATGTCAATTCTCTCTCCTCATGTACTCTTTCTCATGCGCCGTGTTTCGTTCCACCATGTCCATGCGACTAGATTTGAAAACGCGAGAGGAAGCGTCGTTGCATTGTGACGGTGGCTAGGCGATGTTGCAGTCAACGTGATGGTGGCTAGGCGGACTTGATTGAAGGAAGTGGCGGCTAGTCTAATGCGATTGAAGGAAGGGGATAATAGGGTTCAAACCCTAGCTACTGTCTTGTTAAATTTTCTAAAATTACAAAAACATCCCTAATTTGTTGACAAAACTTCTTAAAAATTTGTTGTTAACCAAACATTTTATTACATTTTGTGAACTATTATTTTTTTTGTTCACAATGGTTCACAATAATATATGTATAGTGTTGTGAACCATTGTGAACAACAAAACCGATCATAAAAAAATATTTTCAAGGAAATATTTGCTAATATTTCAAAAAAAACATTTAGAATTTTAAAAATTTTTGGATTCTATGGACTATTGTGAACTTAAAAACTGTACTCCATTGTGAACTTCAAAATTTATAAGTATATAATTTGTAAACTATTGTTTTTTTTTACAATGGTTCACAATAATGCATGCACACCATCGTGAATCATTGTAAAGCTCAAAAATGTTAAATATTTCTATAAAAATTCATTAAGAGTTTTTTAAAATTTTTGAATTTTGAACCATTGTGAATTTTAAAATTGTACACAATTGTGAACCTTAAAATCGACCCTAAAAAAGTTTTCAAGTAAAAATTTGTTAAATATCTCTATTAAAATTTCATTTAGACTTTTTAAAAAATATAAATTATGTGAACCATTGTAAACCTTTTAAAATATGTATTGTGTAAACCAAAAAAACTTCCACACATGTAAACTATTGTGAATCAAAAAAATTACTAAATTTGTTGAAATTTTCTAGCAAAATAATTTTAAAAAATATTTATACTTAATCTGAAAATATCAATTGTGTACCCTTTAGTGAATCGTTCTAAACCTAAAACACAATTTGGATTTAAAATATTGTTTTAAAAAAAAAAGTCAATTTCTCATGAAAATAGGGCAATTTTCGGCGGATTTTTTAAAAAATAGCATTTTTTTATATGTGATAAACATAAGTAGCATTCTCGATACTTGCAAACTTGACATGTTATTTTTAAAAAGTGGCATTTTTTTGTTATAAAGTTGTAGTTCTCCCATTTAATTTTACATCCCATTTTTGGGCATTTCGAAAGGGTTTATGACGGCTAGATATAAATACAAAGAAACCCTTTGAAAGGAATTTTTGGCAGTCAAAGAAGGAGATTCGGCAAGATTCAAGTAGACGTGCTGCCAGTTCGTGAACCGCTGGTTCTGATTCGAGAACCGACAGTTCTGATTCCTGGAACCATGGAACAGGAACCAAATAGCCTAGGGCTGGTTCTGGGAGGTTCTTTTCTAGTTCTAGTATATAATGGTTCAACTGGCGATTTTGGTTCTGGTTCGGTCCGGTTTGATTTTTTTTTAATTATGTTTAACTAATGTTAAAACCGATGTTAGAAAGATTAAACTGCTGATTTTGGTTAAAAATTATGGCCTAAAAGGGTTAAAATCATTGATTTAGGAGGTTAAAATATTGTTTTGGAAGGTTGAACCACCAGTTTTGGTCAAAATACTGGTTTTGGAATGTTTTAAACACTGGTTTGGGTTAAAACTATTGGTTTATGTGGATTAAACCGACATTTCCAGCCGGTTTGGAACCAGTGATTCCATGGTTCTCAACACCCTTGAACTGGAACCAAACCGTGAAACGACGGTTTTCACTGTTCTGTTCATGGTTTCGGTTCTGTTCCTGTCCGGTTCGCAGGTTCCGGTTCAATTTTACACCTCTAGATTGAAAGATTAGATTACGCCAAGAAACATAATAGCATCTAGATTTTTTTTTTCTTTTTACTCTCTTCTTACGATCTTTTGGGATTTTAATTTTGAATTGATGATGTTTTTTATTACTTCTATGAAGAACTAAACTCCAAGTTAGGGTTAGGAATGTAATCTAATTTGGGGATTAATTGCTTTTAAGGGTTATTGTTTAATTCATTTCTTTTGAATTTCATTGTTGTTTCTATAATTGGCTACCTCATATTCAAATCTTAAGAAATTTGTGATGAATAGTGTCACAACTCCTTTCTCGACCATGACCAGCGTACAAAACGAACCGAACCTATGGTCCGGCTCCTCTCGCACAAGTCTCGGAGAATCAGATACTCAACCCACTTATTCATTTTAAACATTTATTAAATCATTTAAGCAGTTTACAGATAATATAAATTAATAATATAATGTGATTTAAAATACTATAAATATATGAAAAGTGTATAAATATAAATATATATCGAAAGTATTATCAGTAACGTAAAAGTAAAATCATATAAATCCAAAATACAAAATAACTCAGAATCCAACAAGCAACCCAGTATGGAGCTCTAATACAAAAAGACGTAGGCCGAAGAAAAGGGCACTCACTGATATCGAAGGTGCCTCACTGAGATCGAGGTGCTAGAATGATATTGGGTGTCCCAAAGAGTGTACTTGAAAAATATTAAGGGGGGATGAGAAATCTCAATGAGGAATAACACTCCAAATCGGCTTCGAGCCCTCATATAAACCTTGTTGAAAACTTTTTGGAAAACTACCACATGCGATATTTATTGTACATAGATATACACGCTACGTATAGTATAATTGAAAATCCATTTTCGAAATCAGTTACACCCTCAACAAACACATGCAGTCATACAAGTAAATAAATATTATGTCATATAATAAATAAATACATATATAACAAAATATCTATTGGGATAGAACTGATCTGAACAGAAGCTCAAACGAATAGATGTGGACCATGCAACCTAATACCGATCACATGTGTTTGCGTTAGACACACGGGTTACCACCATCCTCTGTAACTGGGCCTTCACTGATCAATGGTATACTGGGCTATGCCTCTCCGTAGCTGAGTGTCCCATGTCTCGAAATACGTATATATGTACATATATATACTAAATACTGGTAACAAGCATGCAACAGATATAGATTATACTGATACCGATACTTATAATTTAACTTATACTGATAGTTTATCCCTTAATTCATATAATAAAATTTTATTTAACTCTTATCCTTAATTAGTCCGATTTAAATATTTAAGTCCAGCACGTCGAAAACATATATGAATTTCAAAGACACAGCCTATGTGTTTGAAGCTACTACCGCACTCACCTGGCAGCTGAAACTGAAGATCCAATCAATCACCACTGGTGTATGGTTGGTCATGCTGACAAGGACATGAAGCTGAAACAAACAAATCAGGTCAAACAAATTAGAATGGGGTGTTGGTATTGTGGGGGTATCGAAAATATGTGAATGCAGATGCATATGCAAATCCTAAGATGATGTCAAAAATCCAATTTTGGTTGAGTATCTATCGTTATAACCTAAAAAATCAGAATCTACGTGAAAAACTAGTTGGATCGTTGAACTTTTCTAAAATTATGTTTTGGTCCCCGAGTCCCATAAAATTATGTAACGGTGTCCAAATTTTCAAACATTATTGTTAGGTCCCCAACTTGTCAAAATTTCTAATTTAGCTCGCAAACTTCCAAAACTTGTAAATTAACCCCTAAAATCTCAAAATTACCATTTAATCCCTAATATGGTAAATATTCAATTTAGTCCTTAAAATAATCAGAATTAGGGAAAATTATATTTTTAGTCCTTGCGGCAGTAAACTTCTCAAAAATGTCCCTAAACAAGAATCGCTCTAAACCCGATGTTCTAGCCCATCCACATTCCCTCAAATGATCCTCCTAAACCTAAATCCACAATTTGTTTCATCAAAATAACCAAGGAATTGCAAAGATTCGGCCAAAACCAAACTAACCCTAACCTACAACAAAACAAACTTAAACCCTTCAATTTAATTCTCAAATCATCTTTGTCTAACAGCAACCTATGCTAATATAACAACCTTAGATGTCCATTTGCACAAAATCACAAGAAATATCAAACCCATTTGAAATTCGAACAAAATTGAACATCCAGGATTAATGCATGAAAATAGGTGTAAAAATTAAGAAAATATGTTAATGTTACCTCAAGGATAATCAAGAAACATTGAAGGAAAAAAATGGGAGTGATTGGGATGGATTTGAGTGAGAAATGGTGGAGGAAGAGTGAAATGACGAAGGGTGTCAGTGGTTTAGGTGTTTTAAAGACGAGCAGATCAAAACGCATTGTTTCAGCTATTTCAAAGACAACGTACGTCATTTTAAGACATAACGTACATCTTAGAAGGTCACAACGTACGTCTTTAAGGTGCAACATACGCTGTCATGCTTTCAGAAGCTTTGGATCTAAAAATTTGCATTACAATGTACGTCATACATCCAACAACATACATTAATCATATTGTGTTTCTAGATAACGTGCATTATTTAGGGTTAACGTACGTTGGACAATTTTTTCACAGTCAACGCATGTCGGTTGATTACACAATGTACGTTAATGGCACTGGAAGCTCCCTATTCAACATCCCTTGCTTCCAAGCACTCGTTGGACCATTACGGAGGTTCAACAACACCTAACCGTATGAGATTAACATCTTTTATAATCATTAAACACTTAATCAACATCATCAATCACCAATACATTATCTCATACACCAAAGATTGTTTGGGACCGAATGGATTGCTACATAAAATTGATTGGAAATGAGCGAGGTGTTACATACTTTCCCTGTCAAAAGAAATTTGTTCCCAAATTTCCACGTCACAATGTGGAAGAACTACTGATACATCCTAATTATTGAGATAACCTAAGTCTCCCAAATTTAACCCAAATTTTAGTGTTCCCTCAACAGAAATCAAATCTAAGTCTCCGAAATACTTAGAGTCTGAAATTACCACATATAACCATGGAGAATAAGCAAAGTCTCCATATCGTCCTGACCCACACAAAAATGGAAAATGTAAAAAAAATGCATAAATGTAAAGACATAATGCAGAGAAATAAAGCAGAATGTACTGACCTATGAATCTGCGGGGTTGAACAAATATGGATATCCGCGTCGCATCTCCTCCTTGGCCTCCCAAGTGGCCTCCTCATTTGAATGATGCTGCCAAAATCACCTTCACTGCATTATGTCTTTACATTTATGCATTTTTTTTACATTTTCCACTTATGCATTTTTACATTGGCCTCCAAGTGGCCTCCTCATTTGTTTCATAGTCGCTTGACTTGCTAGTCAACAATTATTATTGGCGCCTCATCGTAAGACAGATCTAGCCTAACCTTAACAGAATGCAGTGCTAGAATATGGAATGGATCAGGAACATACTTTCTCAAAAATGATATGTGAAACACTGGATGTACATATGAGATGTACATAAGAGAGCTGAGGCAGTAGGCTAACTCATATGCCACGACTCCAACACGGCTGATAATTTCAAACGGACCTATGTATCTTGGGCTCAACTTGCCCTTCTTTCCAAATCTCATAACACCCTTCATAGGTGATACTTTGAGAAATACATGGTCTCCCACCTCAAGCTCCAAATGATTACGTTTTTGGTCAACATAACTCTTATGCCAGCTGTGTGTTGTTTGAATCCGTTGTTGGATCAATTTCACCTTTTTGGTAGTCTCCAAAATAGGATATGGGCCTAAGGGCTCCCTTTCATCGGCCTCGGCCCAACACAGAGGGGATCTACGCTTCTACCATATAGTGCCTCGTAAGGCGCCATCCTCATACTCGAATGGTATGAATTATTATACGAGAACTCCACCAATGCCAAATAAGAATTCCAACTCCCACCAAAATCCATAGCGCAACTCTTAACATGTCTTCTAGAGTTTGAATTGCACGCTTGGATTGACCATCGGTTTGGGGATGAAACGTCGTACTAAAATCCAATCGAGTGCCTAGCTCCTCCTACAGTTTACGACATGACTGCAACGTAAATCGAGGTCCTCTGTCAGACACAATGGATGTCAATACACCATGCAAGCACACAATCCTCTTAAGATATAGCTTTGCTAGTTGTGCTACTCAACACGTTGTCTTGACAAGAAGGAAGTGTGCTAACTTGGTCAATCGGTCAACGAAGGCCCGGGACAAATCATATACGGCAGATGTCCTCGGTAACCCAACTACAAAATCCAGCATAATATAGTTCCATATCCATTTGGGAAGGTGCATCTGCTGCAACAACCTAGAAGGATGCTAATGCTCAAATTTAACTTGTTGAGAAGTCAAACACTGACTAAAGAACTCACTGATATCCTTCTTCATCTCTGGCTACCAATACAACTCTCGAAGATCCTGATACATCTTAATGTATCCCAAATCTGCAAAATATGCATAATTGTGTCCCTCAGTCATAATATCCTCGCGTAACCTACCAAAAATGGTATGCGCAACCCTAAACCAAACCAAAGAACTCCAGTATCATCTACATTGAATTTGGGTACACCAGATGCCTTAACCTTCTCAATCAAACTCTGAATCTCTACATCTTCCTTCTAAGCCTTTCGAATCTGATCTAACAAAATGGGTCTTGCTTCAATATGACTGAGCAATACCCCAGAATTATCAAACTGTAGCTCAACCCTAGTCTCTATTAGAATCTGCCACTCATATATTGTCGATTGTCTATTGACAGCTATATGAGCCAAGCTACCTATCGACTTCCTACTCAAGACATCAACCATGATGTTAGCCTTGCTAGGATGGTATGATATAGTACAACCATAATTCTTAAGAAATTCTAGCCAACGTCTCTGCCTCAAATTCAAATCACGTTGTCCAAATATGTACTTCATACTATTATGATCTGTGAAGATCTCAAAAGTCTCTCTGTACAAATAATGCCTCCAGATCTTCATTGCAATACCACTATTGCTAACTCCAGATCGTGCATCAGGTAATTTTGCTTATGTCTCTTAAGTTGCCTTGATGCATAAGCGATCACGTTGCCATGCTGCACCAGTACACGACCTAAGCCAACCCTTGAAGAATTACAATATACAACAAAGCCTTCGGAACCCGACGGTAGTACTAGAACTAGTGCATTTGTCAAACACTTCTTCAATTTCTAAAAACTATCCTTGCACTTGTCGGTCGATACATATTTAACTTCTTTCTAAGTTAACCGAGTCATAGGGGCCATAATTTTCGAGAAATTTTGGATGAACCTCCTATAATACCCGACCAAACCCAAAAAACTCTGTATCTCTGTGATGGTCTTAGGCCTTTCCCAATGGAGTACTGCCTTAACTTTCTTCAGATCTACCATAATGCCTTCTCTTGACACCACATGTCCTAATAATGCCACTTGTTCAAGTCAGAACTAGCATTTTGGGAACTTAGCATAAAGCTATGTTCTCGCAAGGTTTGCAACACTGGTCTCAAATGCTCCTCGTGTTCTTCCCTAGTTCTAGAGTACACTAGAATATCATCAATGAAGACGATAACAGACCGATCTAGGTACGATCTAAACACCATATTGATCAATTCATTAAATGTCATTGGCACATTAGTCAATCCAAAATGACATCACTAGAAACTCGTAATGACCATACCTAGTTTGAAAAGTTGTCTTAGGGATGTCTTCACCTCTGATCCTCAATTGATGACATCCCAACCTCAATTTGATCTTGGAAAACCATTTTGCACCTTACAACTGGTCAAACATATCGTTTATCCTCGAAAGTTGATACTGGTTCTTCACTGTTACGTTGTTCACTGACGATAGTCAATACACATTCGAAGGCTCCCATCCTTCTTCTTTATAAATAATGCCAGAGTTCCCTAAGGTGAGACACTCAGTTGAATAAAACCCTTGTCCAACAACTCTCTCAACTGAGCTTCCAATTCCTTCAACTCTACTGGTGCCATCTGATCTGGTGGAATCGATATTGGATCGGTACTAGACTATAGCTCTATAGTAAATTCAATCTCATGCTCGGGTGGAAGTCTTAGTAACTCCTCGGGAAACACATCTAGAAATTCTTGGACCACTGTTACATCTTCTACCTTCAATTTCGATCCTCCAGATTCGATCAAAACAAAAGCAAAATATGCTTCGCATCCACGATGAATCAAGTTTTCTTCTCGGATAGCTAATACATGCCTTTATACTAAACTATCTTGTTCACCCTGATAATAAAACTCCTTCAAACATGGCGGTCAAAAACATATCTTCCTAGCAAAGAAATCTAGGGTGGCGTGCCAAGTGGAAAGCCAATCCATCCCCAGTACAAAGTCAAACTCTCCCACATTTAAGAAGATCAAATCAGCCACCAAATCATGCCCACCAATGGTGATCACGCAACCATGAACCTTGGTATGAATCAGTAACTTACTAACCAATAGGGATGATACCCTTACCAGCCTGTCTAGCTAACGTAATTCTAACCCCGCTCCCTCAATGAAAGAAGGTGTAATAAATGAATGAGATGAACCAGTATCAAAGAATGCATAACCAAAAATACCAGAAATAGAAAGCGTACCAGTCACCATAACGTTGGAGGCTTGCACCTCCTAGCATGCTAGATGATAAACAAGGGTCTGCCCCCTATAGCACTACTCTAGACGGCCGCCTGACCATGACCATTATCCTGGGTACCCTGGCCACGAATCCCTGATCCTATTATGCCTCTCATTGCACCTGAAATGGTTGTGTCTGAACCTCCACCTATCGTTTGTCTAGCCTGAGATCCCATGCCCAACTTGCGGGAACAATCGGAAATCTTTTGACCCAATTGGATACAATAGAAACAGTTCCTAGGGCTTTGTTGAAGGCATCTGGATGCCTTTACCTACACATCTCACACTAAGGCACTGACCCTTTACCTCCACCTCCAGAACCCTAATACCCAGCCACTATGCCACATTGTAACTTTGATCGCTCTGACTGGGTCTCTGGCTCCTAGTGGAGTGTCGACCCCTCTGATCTAAATAAGCACCCTGACTCCGACCTTATTGGCCCACAGAAGTGCCCTCTGTCTTTGCCCTCTTTTGTTAGTTTTGGTGCTCTAGTCTAATCATTTATGTACATTGTCATTTGATTTATCATTTAATAAAGAGACATTTCATTTCATATCTATGAAATATGTTTTATGTTGATAAAATATCCATGAATAGTTCATTCTTCCTTATGTCATTAAGTACATGACTTGACAGTAAAACCCTAAGGTAAAAAGAATACTATTCTAAATGTCTCTAATCTATTATTGCTATGGGAATGATAATAAATTAAGATTAGTATATTCCTAAGTGTATAATCACGTTTTACTGATTATGGATGTAAAGACATCACTTATAACATAGAAACATGTTAGGGAACATGTATTAGAGTGGCTCGATATGAAAGTACTTCATGGATTAATGAATATATAATATTATTTGTTAAAATAATGGGTCTTTAATATAAATCATTTATTATTAAGTTAAAAATGTTTGGTCTTATTCTTATGGGTGACATAATAATTCGGCCCATATGTATTAATAAGGGAGTGATTTGTTTAATGATAATGTATCATGTAATTAAAAGCCCAATAACATTTATAAACCCTAGGCAAAATTTGGCACATACTCCTATTTTTTAGAAAAAATTCTGCGCACTCCTGTTTTTTTGGAGTTCTTGTTCTTATGTGATAAGGATTTTTTATACTTTTAGGACAAGTAGAATAAAACCTAATACACTTAAACTAGGGTTTCAACACAAATCTATATATATGTCTAAAGGTGTGGCCGATTGTTCAAAAAAGGGAGTATGAGGGCTGGCGAAATTTTATACACATAAGAGAGAGAGGAAATTTGTGATACTAGAATAGTGATTCTTAGAGCTAACACACATCACCGATTTAAGCAAGTTGGTTCGTGTGGATACCTCTAGACACGTTCGTGCAAAGGAAACGTGAAAGAAAGGAGATTCAGATTTTTAATTCTAAAAGCTACTCCAACATTGCCATTCGTTCGAACCAAAGAAACCATTTTAGGGTAAATATTGCTAATCCTAAACGTGCATGTTGGTGGAATTATAGGTTTTAAACGTTAAAAAAAAAAATTATTTCCGCTGCCATGTATGTTTATAAATGTCATAAATTATTTACGAATTCCAATAGTGGTATCAGAGCCACTTGCACCATCGACATAACCTATTCTCTTGTACGCGATATGATTGTTTTACTATGTGCTATTCGGCCTTGCTTTATATTATATGATATTGTTGCCGAATTAATAAAGTGATTAAGGATTTAATTTAGCAAGATAAAATTATAAATTTTATGGGTGGAGGCCGAATGTGTTTGTTGAATTTGCAAAAGTTGTTAATAATCATGAAGAAAGCTGTCTAAGGTTTTCTATGAGTGGTTTGTAATGAGATTACAAATAATGGACTGAATTATAATTTGATTATAAGATTCAAGTATTAATGAGATTAATACAGATAGGGGCTTAAAAATTAGCACCTCGTTTCATGAGCGAATTACAAACCTCCTTCTCAATTGTCTTGTGAAACTGCTTTACACGTCCAACACTTAATGAATGTAGATTTTTTACTACTTGAATGATGTTTATGTGTGTATATAATCTAATTGTATTATTTTAAAGTTGATTCAATATGCATGGAGCATGACATAACCCAATTAACCTAATGTGATTGGTTTATTATTGTTCATTGTAATAGGTTGGTGAATGGGCCAATTTTAATTTTTTTGTTTTTCATGAATGTGCCTCTTTTCTTTTAGAATAGTTTAGTATATAATTTTATGCAATGTATGTAAAAGAATATGGAGGCCATTTGAAGCAATGAAGATTGGAGGTCGTTTGTTGCAATGAAGATTGAAGACCACTCTAGGTTGACCCTTGATCTTCGCATTGGCTTGTGAGATCAAACTTAGATTTGGATTTTGTCATGTAACATTTAATTTATGTTGCTATACATGTGATGAATGTTTTCCATGGATGTATGATCTATATTGTATCCCACGAAAACCAACAAACAAATGAATCCCTACAAATAGTAAGTCCAATTAACTTTAGGGATGTTAATTTTAGTGGGAGTTTTTACAAGACCTC
>CAODLS013384327.1:0-10218 GCA_948243855.1 Flueggea neowawraea | reverse complement strand
CAAAATAAAAACCCACACCTTTGCAAAAAACCAAACCAACCATTCACCACCCAACACCATCCCTCCACTGCATGTTCTTCCTCCCCTTCACAACAAATTCTCTCTCTCTCTCTCTCTCTCTCTCTCTCTCTCTCTCTCTCTCTCACACACACACACACACACACACAATAAAACAAAAAAAAAACACAAAAAAAAAATAAAAAAAAAATAAAAGACAAATAAAAAAAAAAAACAAATTCAATCAAAGTTAAGTAAAAAATGCATCAAAACATCTCAAGTATGTGAATTCAACAACCTCAAATTGCACTTCCACAGAATTACAAAAAGTTCTTCAAAGAAACTTCAAAGTCGAAGGACTAACATAACAAGGCAATCACTACAACCATTAATAAGAATATTTCAGTAATTTCAATTCAACCATCAATGCATTTAAAAACTCGCAAACCCACAACTAAATCCCAAATAAAGAAGCACAAACAGCCAAATCCAAAATCAAAAATACCCAAAAATGTTTCCTCCAATTAATCAAACTAGAATGCTAAGCTAAAAATCCAAATTAAGAGCAAGAGACCCAGAATTGAATTACATTACCACTGACCACCACACAATTAAAATACAAATCACCACCACTAGAGTCCACAAACAGCAGCAGCAAAAGAAAGAAAGGTAGAGGAGAAAAGGAGAGAAAAACCCAGAAGAATGGATGGGTTAGAGAAACAACTGAGAGTGAGAGAGGATGATAAGGAGTGGAGATCGGGAGAGAGTGAGAGACGAGTTCAGTGTTCTATTGAACAACGCTGAAGTCGGAGCAATGAAGGGGACCGAAAAGCAAGCGATGAGTGGAGCTCGGGCTGATGTCAAACGACGCTGAAGTCGGAGATCAATTGACAGCGCGTAGTGGAGAGAGAGAGGGAGAATGAGAGAGAGCGTAGAGAGGGAGAGAGGAGGAAGGCAGAAAGAAGGAGCAACGTTTTGATGGAAGAAGAAGAAGAACATATGGGTCTATGAATGATCGTTTAGGTTTTGTGATTGGGTTTTGTGACGCTACTGGTTTGCGTGTTACCCATTTAAGAATTTCCACTTTTGATTTGTTATAACAGTTGGAGAGCAAGGGAGGGACGATTTCACCCCATCGCTTATTTCTTGCAATCTCTTAACAAAGTAAGAAGGCTTAATGGTGGGTGAGAGAGAATTGGCTTGTTTGACATGGAGGCAAATCAGGTGAAAAGAGCAGTTTTATTTGAGTTAACAGATAAATATACTTATAAGTAATTCTTAACTTTGATTTATAGTTGAGGTAGAAATTATAACAACATTAAAAATTAAACAAATCTCATAAAAAAATGTATGAGTACTCTTGAGAAAAGGGAAAAGAAAAAAAATATTCTTATCTTACTTGATTTCTTGATAAAAAAAAATGAGAAATATTAGTAACACTTTTTCCTATATCTCTCAACTCTTTTTTTTTTAACTTTGATTTATAGTTGAGGTAGAAATTATAACAACATTAAAAATTAAACAAATCTCATAAAAAAATGCATGAGTACTCTTGAGAAAAGAGAAAAGAAAAAAAAATATTCTTACCTTACTTGATTTCTTGATAAAAAAAAATGAGAAATGTTAATAACTCTTTTCCCTATCTCTCTCAACTCTTTTTTGTGATTGGTCTAATTCATAATTTTTTTACTTTATTATTAACTTTTTCTTTCTCTTCTTATTTATTTTATTTTTCTTTTTTTAAAATAAATAAAAAATAATAAAATTGTCCAACTACAAAAAGAGCGTTGAAGAGTGAAAAAGGTTATGGACCTCACCATCCTGCAAAAAATGAAAAGCTTCGTAGCATTTGAGAGAATAAAAGCACGCGCAGGAAAAGGCGTGGAGATGCTCTTTCAAACACACCCCGTTCTTTCAAACACACCCCGTCTTTCTTCTAGAGCTTGTTATAGATCAAAGAGACTTGTCTTCGGGCGTGGATGCGCTTATCAAACACAAAAAACACGCGAGCGTATGGGTGACGGGGGTGGAGCACTCGGTTTCAAGATTGTGGCCCAACCAGGTGCTGAGCAGGACCCATCCACACGCTTCCTGTCCTGATTGTTACTTTTGCTGCTGTGTAGATTTTTCTAGGCTGGTTCATGGAAGAAGCTATCCCAACCCAAAATCTCTCTTTTTATTTGTTAAAGAAGTGGACTAACCTAGTTGAGATCCAACCATTCCTTATCCCATTTTAGATTTTATTTTCTAGAGTGTTATTGTTGGTTATTAATGCCTTTCTAATTCAACTACCGTGCACAATAATATTTCTCTCCTTTTTTTTTTATGTACCATAAAAACATAAAAAGATTTTACATAATTCGACAAGTGTTCCTACATTAGCGAAAAGAGAATCTCATTCGTTCATTATCTCAATTCATATTTCTCTCCTTTTTTCAAAACACTAATTATATTTCTCTTTAATTAATATGAGCATTTAATGTTTGATTCGCTATGAGCATTTAAAAGGAGAGTCCACTGCCGGTGTCAGCTATGATTTTTGAGAACATTTTGTAACGAAGAAGTTTATTCTTCTGCATGATCACGCTCAACAAGTGTATTCTACCTACTGGTCGTCCCTACTCCCTTTTTTTCGGCAAAAAATATGAGCATTTAATGTTTGATTAGCGATTATTTTTTCTCTTGCCAAACATTGTGAAATTATTATTGATAGAGTATGAAAAATATTAAAGGTGAATTATTCTTATCAGGTTAAAAAATTATTTTCTAGAAGTGGATCACCGCAACTAATTATAAAGGCAAAATCATATATTTTATTTTAAAAAACTAACTTAAACACTTTTGAAACTATTTTTAAAAGTGGATTATTGCAAATTTACTATCAAAAGATCGTAGATTTAATTTCTATTGGGAACAAATAAAATGGTGGCTTATCAAACAAAATTATATGTTCTCTCTTTTTTTTTTTAGTCCAAATTTTCTTTTCCATTTGTCGCAAAATATCACTTTTCATTTTTAAATATAGTTTTAGAATGAAATCCTTATAATAGTCTTCAATAAATAAATTAAATTTTGTTTCACTTCTTGAATTTGAATCTAATAATAGAGTGCATTAAAAACAAATGAAAAAAAAAGGAGTAAGGATAGTTTAGGAAAGTACACAAAAATTAAGTAATTTTTTTAATTTGTAGATATTTATAAAGTGGACTAAGATTATCTCCGACCCACAAATTCTAATTTTAACACAATAAGGAATATTCTTTGCATATTCTTTACTACATCCTACTGTACTACTATTGTTGTTGTTGTTATTATTATTTCACAAATGCTTGAAATTAATTCTTTTACTTAATCATTAAACAAAATATACTTTCTTATTTTTAGTAATTAAGTATTAAAAATTTTAATTAAATGATTTTTTAATCAATTAATTAAAATCAAATCAAATTTAATTAGTTAATAGTTAATATTTAATTAAAATTTTACATAAAGGAACATAGGCAAACATTAGACAAATACATGAAAGTACAACACAATATTTAATTAAAACTTTTCTTTGGCTCTGAAAGAACTTAAGAAATAAAATAAAATCTTGACCACGAATTTGAGTACATTGGTGATCCCCAATTCGTGCTTACATTCATTCTAAACAAGTATGAATTGCGCAAAAAAAAGAGGCTAATTTTAACAACGCAACCTTCTGCATCGAATCCTTTTGCCAAGTATTTCAACTGCTAAAACATGGGTTAACTCATGTCGAATCATGGGTAGAACCCGAACTCAAATTGATTAAGTATTAATTCGACTGGTTATCAAATTAATTTTTGATCAAACCATTCTTGTTGAATTTTTTTATCAGTATGAATAATTTGAAATAATCCATTTTATGTATATTTTTAATTATTTTCTTCTATCTTATATGAGAGCAAATAAATTGAATAGTCTTGCATATGTTATACAAATAGCTTTTATATTAACACAAGTGTACTAAAATGTGTAAGTAAATGTTGGAAATTCGAGTCTGTCTATGACAATAATGGGTGAACCCGAGTTTGTCAAATTAGTGGGTTAACTGACAAGTTCAATCAATATCAATAATTGGTTGTGGGCGTTCCAATTGAATTAAGTGAGCCCAACTAAAATGAATCTCATTTAAGAGATAATTTTCTTATTTGTATTTTGAAATACAAATAAGAGAGTCAGACAGAGAACTTACATAGAATTTTATCCTCCCATCTTTCACGTCTCTCTTTGAATTTCTCCCTACTCTCTCTTTTCACATTATTTATAGAAAAAGAACAGGAGAAAAACTGCTTTTCTCTCTTAGCAAATATGGTCCCAAGAAGACACTTAGACGTTGTATTATCAGTTGCTCACATTCGGGGTGATTGTGGTTCAACCGTAGAGACAAGCAAAGGTCTTGTCCTCTCCATTGTTCTATGTTGCCCTTGCTGTTTAGAGGTAGGTTCTCGATCCCTTTTAAATTATGCTGCATATTATGTTTGTCTATATGCTATTCGTGTTCTTTCATTTATATCAAAGCGGTTAGGACATTTTTTAATTGATTTTTATCCAAATATGCATGTCTTTATGTCTGTCACATCTGTATATGCTATTGTGATTTTTTAGCATTTCGACTTCTGTTGTTTTTCGTTCGACTTTTGCGTTTAACAGTATAGACCCAAAATTTTGAAGTGCAAATTTTGAGAAACCAATGGTACCATTTGACTTAAGAGACTAAGTTACACCACCAGTCCAAATTTCGTTGAAATTTTCCACCAAGAAAGCCTCCAAATCGCACAAAAACAGTTCTGATTCGATTTGTCAGGAAAAAAATGATCTTTTGTGAAAAGGGAATTAGGGCACACGTGTTGTTCCCTGATTTGTCCATGGAATGCACAGAATCCAACCAGAATGAGACACATGGCTAAAAGCTAGTGTTGACTGTGTGACATGTGTGCACACTGGACAAATGAGAGAACGACACGTGGTAAGAAAAGCAATGTAGGTTGCCACACAAGCGACATGTGGCATGGATGACTGGACATCCATGTAAGCTTCAACGTCCACTCAGAAGGCGCCACATGGCATAGGATGACACACTAGCAGACACGTCAATGCCACATGGCACAATTGACTATTTAACCAAGTGCACACATGGACCAACCACAGGTTGACATATGGCACAAGTGCCACATCATAGGCACATGGTAGTCTGACTTGTAACACCCCAACCCCAAATTAACCATGCATAGCATATACATATATATTGGCACATGCATGGCATATGCATTTCGATGACATATAGTCCAATGTTTATAATTGAAATATTAGTTTGGATTGTGTCAAAAAAGGTTATAGTAGAGTAAAAGAGCCTAAGTTATAGATAAAATGTGCATGAGGTATGATAAGTTAGGGACTAGAATGAGAATAAATAGTAAGTGGGGTGAAAAACGAAAAATAACTAATTTACATATGTATGTAGAGATAATATCACCTAAAATGTAACATATGACAAAATTCTCTACACAAAAGTTATTCATATGCCCAAATGTTAAGTGAACACTTGTTACTAATCAAATAAATTAAGACACAAGACGACCGCATGCTCAAATATTTAATAGACATATATACATATGATTCATCAATTAAGATAAGATCAAAATAAAAGAGGGAAAATTTTTTGGTGAGTTGGCAATATATATATATATATATATATATATATATATATATATATATAGTCATCCAAAATATTTTCACATACAATTGACCATCAATTTCTCCAAAGAGAGCTTAACAAAGCAAGGTAATTTATAACTCGTAATAACTCTTGATTAGTCTATGTTTCATTCATATTTTTGAAACTGTTAAAGACATAGTTTTAGAAAACTCAAAGGCTGAAACTTGTATATTTAGATGTCATATAGATGTATATAAAATGGCTTAATCAAATTCTTTGTATTTGTGTATTTATGGTTGAAATAGTATGAATTGCCCTAATCACAGATGTTGTTGGAACAATCTGTTTGTAATCCAATTTTTGAAGTCCTAGAAACCTGATTTTGAAACATTTAAAACATAAAAGTTGTAGATATATATATTTTCTATTTTACTGTAAAAGGGCATAGGTTAATTCTACGTATTTAGAGATTTATATTTGTTTATCTAAGACTGATTATGTTTATAGTTTCACATAATATAGCTTGATTCTGGATTTAGATGTAAAATTTACTGAGATTTATGTGTTTTGAAATATCCTATGATAGTTTTTGGAAACAAGTATACATGAGCCTATTTTCTAAATCAACAAACCGTTTTTGATTTGAAGTTGAATAGAGTAAACCATGAGCAAAATACCGAGTAAATGTCTGGATGCCCTATTATAGCCCTTGATTTGCTTTTGAAACATTTTCAAATATTTTATAAACTGAATTAGAAAACAAGGTTCATGTGGTTAGAAATATATGTTTGTCTAGTTTCTGATATAATTTATAGAGTTTGATTTGAAGCTAAATTGAGTGAGAAATTGACATAAAATTAGGTGATGCTCAATCTGTCCTGAAAGAGAAGCAGAGCAGAAGATGGGCTGATTTTATAAAGTTGCTATAAATTGTACAATTTGAATTATAAGTCTTACTTTATATGCCCATAAAGCTTGGAATGCCTGCTTTTAAATGAAGTTTGTAGAAATTTAATTGAAAATTTACAACTTTATAAATATTAAATGGAACATAAACTGTTTAGTTGAGATTAAACCAAGGAGTTCAATATAGGAATTTTTTTGTTATATTTTCAATAATAGGGACTGACTCAAATTTTTTTATAATAGAACATGGGAAAGAGAAAGAGAACAAGTCTTTATAAATTTGAGATATAAGTAAATTCAGAGTTTACGTCATTTGCTAGGACATATGGACTAATTTGAATAAGAAATTGTAATTAAGGGACTAGTGTATAATTTTATAAAAAAATGTATTTGATATTGATATAAATAATTTTGTGTAGATCCAGAGAACCTGAACAATTGTAGACTGAAAGTTGTGAGTGCTTGCTTTACATTGGATGCACAAGTGAGTATAAATTTGAGATTAGACTCAAATGTTTGATGTATGATTTGTAAGTATAAACTTGAGATTGAATTCAAATGTGTGTTATATGATTTGTGTACAAAGACGCGCTCTTGATATGATTACTTAGATAAATTGGTAATTAGTTGAATTTACATGATATATATGTTATATGTTGAGAATGTTTATATGATTTGTTATATGAATATGTTGAGAATGTTTATATAGTTTGTTATATGGATATATTGACAATGCCTATTATTCATATGGACTGCAATGATTTTACATGGATATTGATTTATCAAATGTTTCATATGTTGATGCATTCATACTGAATTTAACAAAGGCATTGTGACCATCATGCTTTAGTATTCACAGTTATTACACAGGAGACCTTCTGATCATATTCATACATGAGATCTTCGGGTCATTATCACACACGATGCTTTCAGGTCATATTCATATAAGAGACCTTCGGGTCATTATTACACTAGAGAGAACTTCAGGTCAATTTTCAAACGGTGTTGGCCAGTCAATTATACAGTGGTATACAGGAATCCTGAGGCGATACTTGGCTTATTTGGTCACAACATATAAAATGGAACACAGTGGCATATGTACATGTTTGCATGATATAGTTAATCAATTTTTTTATATGCTTGTGTTTGCTCGAGTTTGATCTGTGATAGTTTATGATTGTTGAGTTGCGACTTATATAAAGTGCAATATTTTTTCAGATGACCATAACTAGTAGATCTTTTCGGTTGATTTGGAACTAGAATATTTATAGATAGTATCATGAGTCACAGGTCGACTGGCCGGTGTTCTAGACTCCCTCCTCCTCAGCATATGCATATATATAGTTAGCTTTTTGACTTATAAGTATATAATTTTGAAATTGGCTTGTATATATGACTTGTACTGATGTATATGGTTGTGTTCAAATAAGATATATCTATATTGTCTTATTGGAATTCCATAATGGTGTATGCTTATATGTGATTATATGAATATAGTTTCAATCACATGGAAAGTATAAGGTGTTACATGTTTAGTGGTACTATAGCAGAGATATGATCCCTTTGGGCATAAATGCATACATGATCATACACATACATATATTTGCATAGTATCTAATATGTATTTATATGGATATGGCCATGAATATTGGTAGGCATGAACATGATCATACTGCACAAATGAGTAAGGGATCAACCGGCCAACAACATTCTTTAGAAGCATTGTATGTTCCACATGTACATTTGCATGAACAACCTAAATACATGGAATAAGAAATGCATAGACCTATAATGGCACTAACAAAACAAAATTACAAAGAATTTAGAAAGCCAAGTGAGTTGATTGTTTAGGCACTATAGATCCTATAGAAGACAAGACATTGCTGAAAAGGACAGAAAGGGTAATGAATATGATACACTGTACTTTCGAAGAAATGTTTGATTATGTAGTGTCATTTTTTCAAGTTGATGCATATGATTGGTGGAAAACGGTTCCCAGTTATGGTTGTGAACAAGTTATATCGGGATTGCATCATTCAGATTGATACATCAAAGTTGTACGCCAATTTGACATTTGTAATATTCTGGTCGTTTCAGCTACGTTTCCTATAGTGATGGTCTTTGATGCTCTGTGAGCATGCGCATGTGTGGGTTGGTGTTGTATAACCTTGAGAGTGGTGAGTTTCGAGAATGGGTAACTCAAGTTCGAGAAAGAGGTAATTCGAGTTGTGTTATCCCTATACAACTCGAGTTAGACAGAATTATAACTAGAGTTAGGCGAGGTCTATATAACTCGATTTAACTCTTGTGTAACTCGAGTTATCTATGCAAAAGTGGAACGGCGCGTTTCAGTATTCTTCATCTTTAAGAACCCCAACCTACCTGAAATCGGTCATTACTCCACTTCTCTTCCTCCAGACGCTCCCAAACTCTTTCAAGTTGTTCCTCAACACTTCCTTTGGGTTTCTTACGGTAATATTGAGTTTTTAATCCTTTATTTTCTTATTTTTTCTTCAAGATTGTGCATATTAGGGTTTTGGAATAGAATGTGTTTGAATCACTTCGGTTTGGGTAATTTTTGGGTGATTCCGAGTTGTTTTGACGGGTTTGGGTATATATTTGTGTTCAAAAAGTTGATTAGAGTCAATGTATGCATTTTTAAGTGATGTTATCGGTTGCAGTGAGTGATTGGTCGAATTGGGTAAATCTGGGTAAGTGATTTACTCGAGTAAGCATTTTGGCTAACCCGAGTAAGATAAGACAAGATTTACTCGAGTTATCTTTTGATCAACTCGAGTAAAATAACTCAGGATTTACTCGAGTTATTTCTGACTAACTCGAGTAAAACAAACCATATATAACTCGAGTTAGCTTATGACTTACTCGAGTAAACTGTGGTTCTGAGGGACCAAACTGTGACTTTTCATATTTGGTGATTTCTGAGAGTTTGGGTAAGAATTTGGAAATTCTGACTTATGAATGTTTAGTCAGTAATCCCAACAGTCCTTGGAGAACTGTCTTGCAATTGCCGGATCTCAGGGACCAAAATGTAATTTTACACTGGTCGATGACCAAATTATAATTTTACGTAGATGCTATATTTTGGGGCGAGGGTGATGGATTCACTCTCGAGTTAGATTGTCAGTGACTTCGAGGGTCTGCATCTGCATATGCATATCATACATTGGTATCGCTACAGTACCATATCTTGATGTTTGTTGTGTTGTATCTGTACAGTTTCGTGTGCATGCCAGCACGAGCAGCCACCCACTAGCGGTGTTTGACTAGGTCCTCAGCGTTGGATACCAGGTGAGTGAAATGGAAGCTCCAGACACATATGATGTGTCTTCAAATTGAGTATATTGTTTTTGTTGTGTCGCGCTATGACATGAAAATGAACTAATAATTATTGGGTTAATTAATAATCAGGATTATGTAATTATTAATAACCAACGTTTTGCTATGAAAAATATAAAGTATGTGTTGATATATATATATATATATATATATATATACAATAGAATTTTTCATAAGATGTAATAAAGGAAAATATGATGCATGAATTGTTGTGAAAAACTATGTATATAACACTTTGACATGGGGACACCTAGCTACGGGGTACGTAGCCTTTGGTA
>CAODLS013383872.1:0-13891 GCA_948243855.1 Flueggea neowawraea | reverse complement strand
TAAACCCACATGGCACACACAATAGAATAATTCACCCATAATGTATCTCTGACAATTTCATTCGATTCAAGTGGCCATATCATTATCAGAAAATCAAAACTCTCCATATAAAACAAAATCTCATCTGCGGCGCCAAAAATTCATTGATTTAAAAACAAACAAAACAATTCGTGAAATGAAAGGCTTACATAATTCGGATGAAACAATCTTTGAACAGAACCAGTAGCAATATCCGCAACATGTTGAACAAACCCTTCCTTTGAAAGTCTGAAATTACCTCCCTCTCTCATTCCCTCTCTGCCACAATCTTTAGCACTCTAACGATCTGTGGAAATGAGAGAGGCAGAACAAGAGAGAACGTTGATGGGACAGAGAGTGGGGCAAGAGCGTCGACAGAGAGAGCAGAGAGAGAGAGAGAGCGTCCGATTGAGAGGGGCAGGGCGAGAGAGAGAGCATGTTGGACGGCATGTTCAAGAATGTGTATTTGGGAAGTGTGAATGAGCATAACCCTAAATTCCTGATACACACTTAGATGCTTCTGTTTGGGCTTCATGTAAAATGGGCCAGATTCGTCGCAACCAGACAATAAATTGCGACGACTTCGTCGTAACTTTAGGAGAGAAACACGCCCAAAATTTCATGGAAATTTGAAAGGTCCGCCAAAAACTTGTACGATTGCTACGAATTCCTCGCAAACAACTTCTAATTGAGACGAATTCGTCGCAATCGGAAATTCAATAAAATGACGAAAATGTAAAACTTAATTTGTTATGGTTTGCGACGAATTCGTCGCTAATTCCTAGCAATTTCCAATCTTGTGACGGATTCGTCGCTATTTTAGAGACGAATTCATCGCAAAAATTAATGAAAACTTATCAATATTTATAAAAAAATCAATATTTACGGTATTAATTCTCAAATATTATGGTATATAGTTTTTCATTAAAAATATTCAAACTTTTTATCTAAATTAGTATCACAAATTGATTGTTTGTAATTTTCACCCTAGTTTTGAGTCTTTTATTCTTATTAGAAATTATAATCTTTTAATATATTATATATAACTATTGCTATTATTTGATGATATTATCTTATGTTGATGTTTTTTTGTTCAACAATGGAGATATTTAATGAAGTCATAAAATCATGTCGTTGACAAATCTAGACCATAAGTTATGTTGAATTTAATATTTTTCTGTTATATTTTAAATTAATATTCAAAAAGTTGAGACGAATTCACAATTTCGTCACAAATGTTTTTTGTCGCAAAAATGTGATTTTGATGCAAAAGTTGCGACGAAATGTGATTTCGTCTCAAAAGTTGAGCCGACATGTGATTTCGTCTCAAAAGTTGGGCCGAAATGTGATTTCGTCACAAAAGTTGCCACGAAAGAACATTTTGTGGCAAATTTTGCCACAAACTGCCATGGCGTCGCTTTTGCGACGAAAAGTCTTTCGTCACAACATTTTTGCAACGAATTCGTCGCAAAAAAAGTCCAATATATACTCCCCGCCGGATTGCGTCGAAATTGTTTCGTCGCCAAACGATCATTTTCTTGTAGTGTAGAGGCCAATTTTCAAAATCAAAATTCGAAAGATAATTTTTTTGTTTTACACAATTGACAGATTTAGCTTATATTAGAATTACTTAAACCTCTAAAAACTTGATAACGATCATGGAGTTGTGAAGCGTTAGCTGTCTCTTGACCTGGACCTGGAGAAAGACAAAATTAAAAGCATTTGTTGAGCGATAAATCACTAAATGAATACACTACACGTATTTTTGAAGGGTCCATTCTCCAGTTTTATGATCAATAAAATCATTTCTACGACTGAAGTTCAAGGCTTTTAGAAGATAAAATAATTCTTTCAATTTTGTAAATTTACAAAAATAATAAGTAGAAGAGAGACTACAAACAAATTCTTTAAATAAATAAAACAAATAAAACTAAAGATCTTTTAGAATTCTTTTAGTTCACAGAATCTCATTTTACAACTTAATAGATCTGATTATACTAAAACCATAATACAAAATTCACGGGTACTTCTATAGTGAGACACATATTTTGTGCCTCAATGAGGCATTTGAATTTTGACCATTGAATGGAAGAAAAATAATATGAGCCATTGATTTTGTAGAGAATATAAATGAGTATACACCTTCTGTTACAGAAATTCAACAAATTAAGTAAAAATGAAAAAAAATAAGTAACTAAGCAGTTACTTAATTTTATTTTTTTTATTTAATTTTCAAGCCTTTTACATAATAATTTTTTATCGTTTACTAAATTTTAGCAAATTAAGTAAAAATAAAAAAGAAAGTGACAAATAAGTTACTTAATTTAAATACCTTCTACTTAGTTTCTTTTTTACTTTTTACAAAATTTTTAAAAATTCAGTAAAAATTGAGTTATTTTATTTAATTACCTTTTACTTAAGTTTAGAAATTTTTACTTAATTTTTATAAAAAAGGTGACAATTTTGTTTCTCTAAATGTGAAAATTAAGTAACAATAACTCACATTAAGTAAAACGTAATTAAATTAACTTATCTGTTATTAATTTTTTTTATCTTTACTTAATTTTTAATAATTCTTTAAGAGCTATAAAAATTAATTAAAAGTTTCTACAATTAAGTAAAAGGTAATTAAATTGAGTAACTTACCTGTTATTGAACACATAATCAAATATTTATAGAATGAGATTAATTGTTTATTGAAATAACATCAACATTTTTAAAGATCAACCACTTGTAATCCATCCTATAACCCTTCCGAAATAACAGAGACTGATGCTAGTTCAGCCTCACAATAAACTCTCAGGCAATCATAAAAAAATATGAAAGATGAACCAGCAACATCACAATGACTCATATGCTAGCAGCAACTTGCTAATTAAATGTGATCATGGGAATTTTTCGACAAAAACTTCCATTTGCGGCAATGCTGCGGAGCCAAGAGAAACACATGAAATTATCGGAGATGATAAAGAAACTTTCAACCTTTGAAAGGTTATTTGAGCTTATATACAATATGTTACTGTACATGATATCACTGAAGAAGTCTTTGTGATTGGGAAAAGAAAATGAACTGTACTTGCAATATTTTAAGATGGTAGTTACGAAACCAGATTATGATATCCTCGGAAATAAACCATGCAAATGCCCCGTAAAGGCTACAGCGCGATCTGAGATCCAAATGTGCTCTCTCCACTGTAGGTAACATAGAGAAATCCGTCTTCATCCTTCTTCTCTTCATAAATTGCAGACATAACAGCACCTACAAAACGGAAAATAACAACATTATGCTCTGTTTCTTACACAAATGGTCAAGAAGAAATTTCATCAGTTTACCTGTAGGTGGAAGCACATTGTCTACAAATATAAAGATTGCCTTTTCTGCACTCAATTTGATCCTTTTGCGAATAACATAGACAAACTGCCCGACGGTCAGGTCAGCAGGGACAAGGTACCTGAAAATTCACATTCAGATGTCTTGTAATTATAAAGCATGCAACGGCCAGTTTGTATTATGATGTGAAACTAAACCACTTAGCAAACAAAATGAGGACAAATATTTCCAGCAACAGGTGTCACAATGTGTCTACTCCTAATGAATGAGTCGTTGATGATCATATAACGCATAATTTCAATCTCACTTGCCAACAAAAGAAATGGAGGATATAACTTAGTAGATCAACAAAAACCATGTTCATTCTTCCATAATCAAGAATAACATATTAAAGGTCATTCGAAAGCCAAGAAACACCATTACAAGAATATTCCACTTTCACATAAGCGCGGCAAGTGATATGTTTACTGGTTAAAGTAATGATATTATTAGATAATTGGTTGAAGTGAGCATTTGGGCGATCAAAAAATTGAAAACCAGCATGCGCAAGTGTCCGAATATTAATAGTTTAGTTTTCCTGTTGGTCTTTCCAAAATCAAGAGGTTCAAGAACTGTTCAAAACTTCCCCAACAAGGTGCGTGGCGGTTTATAATGACATCTTTTTTCCTTTTGCGTCTCAAAGGCACTATCAAGCATAGAAGTCAACTAGTAAAGCTGATATAGCTTTCCTTTCTCTCACTTTCTTTTGCCTGGTTCAAGGCAAAAAATATGTACATTGAAGAAAGAACAAAACAACACAATCACCACATCTCAGGCATTAAAGCAATCTATAGGAGTCAACTTGAACCCATTAGTCCTCTATGCTAAATCAGTTTTTCATTTGCTTCAACTCAAAGAACAACTCAAAACATGACAATCAAACAAATGAAGTGATGCAATAAGATTCCAAAAGCCTGCATATATAAATAAACAGATTTATAGCCATTGCTTACTTTTTCTTATCTATGTTTGGTATATCACTTCTTTCTGCCTTCTCAACGATCACCTTCATAGAACAGGAAAAAAGAAATTAGTAACAAGTCTGCCTTCAAAAGACAGACTCAAAAGCCAAAAAGGATATAGGATTTCAAGAATCTTCACTTAGTGCAGAATGGGTCAGCGTGGCCCTCATTTGAGCAGTGTCAGTATCATAACCAAAAACTCTTATTTGAACTTATTTTAGGCCACAATGCACATTCCTCAAAGAGAACAATTACATGAAAAGAATTCACAGCTTGAGAAACCCGTCATTTTGCTTAATCCAGTGAAAAAATGTACTGATTGGATAAAATTTGTTAACTTTATCAAATTCTGCAAATAAATACATAACCTAACCATCATCAATGAAAACCTATTTATTGCCAGTCCAAATACCAATCTCAGAAGAAATTCGGTGGTAAATCAACTGGAAAGCCTTGGCCGGCACCCTTCTACAAGGTGCTCATAATTTTCATGGGCTCTTGTGATGGTATTTCCACAAGACATAAGACACCAATTTAGAAATAGACATATTTAAATAAAGCACTTTAAAGGCCAAATAAGAAAGACTTGAAAATCACAGCGATTGTACAGATAAGCGTACATTCAACTGTCGTAAAAAATTCTCACCGGAATTCTATCTGGGTATTTCTCCTTGATCCTAGCAGCCTCAGCCCGCCTCTTCTCTGAGAAAACCAGAACGCAATCCGTTGTCAAATTCCATGATATGATTAAGCAAAGTAACAAAAAAAGATAAGAACGGACAAATAACAATCAATTCTAATCACACACCAAGATCATGCTCTTGCTTGAAGTAACTCATTGCCATTCTTCCTGTAACCACAAGCCAAAAACAAGCGTTCAGATGATATTTTAGCAGATAAAATATATGTTTCATTATGTTCATTCAAAATCCAAAATTGCACACTCAATAATCATAAACAAACAACAAAAATCATCCAAACAAACGCACAGCACAAATACTTCCACAAATAGCAATCCAAAAAATTAACAATCGTCAACAAGTACTCACATTACCAAGGACCAAGAACAGTAAAGAAGCTATCTTATCAACAACAACAAAAACCCATCAAAACAAAAAGCAAGAGAGGGCCAAAGAAGGTGCAAGAACCTCTGAGAAAATAAAAATAAAATACTTAAAAATTGAGCAGACAAAGAGAGTACGAACCAGGAATCACGACACAATAGAATAAAGGCAGAAGAAGATAAGGTGAAAGAAAGAGGAGAGCTTTTTGATCAAGAACTCTTGGAAAGCTCGTGGTTAGGTTTCAGATAAAATTAATTAATATATACAATTGTTTGCTTTGCTGGCGCTTTGGTGTTACTCTAAAAAAGTCTTTAATTAGTACTTTTTTAATAAATTAAATAATTTTAATAATTAAGTAAATTATTTAATTTATTATAAAATTAAATAATTAATTAAAATTAAATAATTAATGATTAAATTAAATAATAATATTTAAAATTAAATAAATTTTAAAATTATAATTAAATAATCATTTTTTTAAATTAATTAATTAAAATTAAATAATTCAAAATTTTAATAAAAATTCTTCTTAAAAATTCTCATTATAATATCATCTGCTTTACTTTGTTGTGCTTCTTTACTTTGTTGTGCTTTTTCAACTGTTAGTGCAATGCTTTGCTTATAATTAAATTTAAATATTTATAGCTTATTTATCTATTTGTATAGGTTTCATTCAAGTAAACTTGAGGCTCAAGTTCAAGAACTACACATTAGTCAAAGGCACAAAATAATTTCATCATTTTAAATAGAAGTTTATTATTTCTCCAAAAAAATATAAATTTATTAATTGTAAGATTTGGTATAATTTATAGTTAATTATCCGATTAATAAAAAAGTATGTAATTTTTTTACTTAATTTATTTGTTTTCATCTCATGAACATATTGTATAACTTCCATTTTGTAATTTCAATAATTTAAAATCTTTTCATTCCAAAATTCACATAAAATTAAATTTCTAATTATAGCATTTTTTTAAGAGATCGTCAAAAGCAAATAAATGTATTTCACTTAAATAAAAATGAAAGGTTATCCGTTTAATCTTCTTTATATCACACATTGAAACGAAAAAAGAATCCCTAGACAAATGAATTTATAATCTGCGTTACCATTCATAAAAAGACGTCGCCTAATCTCTTTGTTAGCAAAATTGGATGATTCAAGTTAAAAATACTGACCGAATTCGATTTTCGTAAGGAAATTTATCGAGTCAGATTACTTTCTATTTGAAAAACTAGATAGATAATGTGGTTTACTTTTACTTGGAGAAGTATAACAATGTTTTTCCATTGATTCTATTCGCACTTATTCTATTTACATTACTACTTAGCAAGTGGTATTAGAGCTTAATCTAACAAAGAGGTGTTTGATTTTGGTAAATTGAGTAGCAAATTGGTAGATCACATAGAGAAAAAGTTGAAACAATACGTCATTAGTATTTAACAAATGGTATTAGAGCTTAGGCTATTAGTAGTTGTGAGATTATTAAGAGAATATCACTTGGAACATTTAATACGTACATTCTATCATCATGTTCCAAAACTTTTGTTTGAGAACTCACATTTAATGAAGGAAGTGCTTGATTTTAGTAGATTGTGTAGTAAATTGGTAGATCACATAGTAAAAAAGTTAAAACAATACACGTTATTTAAAAATTACAATATATTAAATATGCTCTATTCTCATATAATATGTTGTTTCCAAACACGCCCGAAGTAAAACTTGATGAACATTGAGCAGCAATTTGAGAGTAATGACAAAAGTTAAACCACACATAGACAGTCAATAACCAAATTCAGCCAAAAGCATCTGCTCATCATTGCTTTTTCTTAATCTCAAGTATTAGCCACAAAAGGCTTCTATTTTCACGTTTTTCTTCTTTCACGGGCGATGATGTACACGTTCTTGATCCATCAAGAACTAAAATGTATTCCAAAGGGTGATTAAATTGGGGATTCAAACCAAAGAAATCCTCAACCAACACAGTAACACTCGAGTCATAATGGGAATGGGGAAAACGTTAGGAGTAGCCAAATCAAGATTTCAGGTAAACCCAGGTGAAGCAGATAAATGATTCAAAAGGGTACATAGTCATTGAAGGACAAAACCTACAAAATCGCGTCGCTTGCTAAGATTTGATGTTCTATAATGCTATAGCAGTGTTGCTGCGTCCACCATTATCTCAGTTATATATGTAGTGAGGATGTCATATAGCTACTGCATCTCTTCTGCTTTCCTTGGCTGAGATTAAAACGGCAAAGCATAAATTGACAAGTCAGAATGCGAGATGTAGTAATGAGGACACGCGGAGTTGACAGATTACAATAACTAGATGACTATAGTCAGGAAGCACACAATTAACCTTTGTGATTCATTGGAAAGAGAATGTCATTTTGTTTGTCATCTCACAACAAAATACACAAAGAGACCGTTTAGTTTACGAAATAGAATTGTCATTCCATGTAAAATAGAAATGTCATTCCATGGAATAACAATTCTATTTCATTGTTTGGTTGATAGAAGAGAATATCAATTCTATTCCATTCTTTTATTTGCTTGAATGTAATATTGTAAAGAATATATATAAATTAGTTGAAAAGACTATTTTGTTAATAGCTTTTCAAATAGAGTTAAATATTGTACTTTTGGCATTCATTTAAATAAATGTATAAACAACATAAGAATAAAATAAAATAAATAAATGATAAAAGAAATAATTTATTAAAATATAATGAAAATTATTAAATAACAAATCTGTAAAATATTATTTAATTCTAAAAACTAGAACAAAAAATATCCAACTATATTAATTCCTAGTTCAACGAATTCTAGAACCCAAATGATTTCTTCCTCTCCATTCATTATACGTTTTGCTTGCTAAGTTATTACGAAAATCATTCCGAGCATCTGATGACCCAATAACATCTATTGGCTCATCATTTTCTTGATCATCATCAATAACATTTGTTGATGCTCTCCAGTCTATCAATAGATCTGGTAAATCCACTTCAACAATACAAAACAACAAAAATCACCAAAGTATATAGAGGTATATTCGGCACGACCATAGAAATATTATCATTGATTGTTTCTTTCAATCAATTAACTTTCTTAACTATCTTTGATCAAGACTCTACGATGAAATTCAAGTCACTTTCAAATAATTTTCTTAATTCATCTCCATGTTTCCCATATGTAGTACGAATCATTCTATGGGGAAATTTAAGTCAAAAATTCAAGCTTGAGCAAGTAGGTGATATTCCATGGATGGAAAAATAAAGAACAAAATAATGCTCACCATGGATGGAAAAATAAAAGAAATTCCATCGATACATATCTGCCAACAAAGAAGGTTTTCCATCATCAGCAGTGTCAACACATCGTCTATTCCTCATAATTTCCTACATCATCATCAACAAGTATACAACAAGTTGTTCCCAGAAAAGGATCATCAGAGCAACAAAAACAGATCATCATAGTCCACAGGTTACAAAATGTAGAAAATTCTACTAATCAATTACGAAAACAACTAACGAAGAAGCTACGTTTCACAAGTAAACTAATCAAACTGAAAAAGAAAAGGCCTACCTCCAATCCTTGCTATGCTCACATATCAAAAACTATCCACAACACGATTGATGTGCCCGTACTAATTAGTCAGCTGATCAAATTAACAACTCTGCCCCTTCCCCCACTGTCCAATCAATAAGATGGCGGTGGGCGAGGTGGCGAACCCCAAAACACATCGGTTGGCACTTGCCCATTGGGAATCAAATTAGGATTTAAGTTATAAACTGGCATTGATCCATGATGTTGATCACTCATTACCTGAGAAGACTGCGACCCTCCTCAGCTATTTCCACCACCACCACCACTACCGCCACTGTTATTGCTGTTATTCCAGCCCGGGTTCACTTGTTGTTGCAATTGCATCCCTTCTTGACCCTCCTCCGCTATTTCCACCACCACCACAGTCAACACCGACGCTCCAGGGGGAGAAGGCGGCGGCAGAAAAGAACCCGACAATGACAAAATTTCGAATCTCCCATGAAGTGTAGTGACTCCACCATGTGTTGTAGATTGCCCGAGTAACATTAGTAACAATCCCACTTCCAGACAAGATGGAAACACTGCAGTGGCAGCCCTAGGCGAAATTAGATTTAGATTAAGGGCATTAACGTCCTTTGACACCTGCATCTAATTCTGAAAAATGTGGAATAACAATTCTTAGCATGCTGCTAGGAATTGCTATTCAACAAATTTGTGGAATTGGTATTATGTGGAGTACCAATTCCACCAACCAAGCATAGGAATACAGATTGCACATGGAAATTGTATTCCATTTCTGGTGAAAAAGTATATCAAATTGACTAGCATGAACAAGGTGAGGGAAACAACAACTAATGCCAAGGCTTTATCAGTTTACCTTGAAAAAGTTTATACAGAAATCGTAAACAAGTTGACCAAATAACGAGTAAAGAACAGGTCACATTCAAGTTTTAAACTACACCCTAAAGCTTTTCTGGATCAGGTTCGCTGAGATTGAGAAAGTAGCTTGAGAAAGCAACTGGTTAAATCTGCACTGGCTTGTTTACACAGCCATCAGTGATACTAAGCCTCCTTTCTTTTGATGAAGATCCCAATGCAAAAAACCAAAAGCAGTGGCAAATAACCACTAGAACCAAATCAACATACACATTTTTTTTCTCAATCCTATCAACAATATCATGCAGTCAAATTGGTTTCTCTCTTTGTTGATCATGAATCAGCCTTTGTGCTAATCTTAGAAGCGATGACAATCCCTTATACCTGAACTGATATGTAATTCACCATTACCCTTTACAATGAAAAGGAATATGCGACTTTCCACCAATGGCTACGGAGAACCCTGCAATAAACCAAATGCAAATTCTTCTAAAGGCTCAATTCACAATACATCCCTCTATCAAGTGTACTCACCAAAAGAGTATACCTCTTTCTATTGTGAACAACCTAACATAGTTTGTCATATATTAGACATATTTGGTGTAGCAGATTATGTACTTTGCATTTAGTTGATCTGGAATTTTGCCACCATAATGTCGATGATCAGCCCATTGAATTTTTTCAATATCCTTTAAAACCTTTCAGCTAATTCAACACAAACCGTTCAATCAGCTAACCCAAATTTGTCCAACATTCATACCTCAATTAACAAATCTACCAAATTCACTCAACCAGTCCATTTATAAAATTAGAATTCTATGAATAAAAACAATTAGCATATTATGATCCCGAAAAAACCTAATCAATACAACTGTTTACTCCCAACTCAAAAACTACACAAGATGTTTGATAATATACCTGAGTGAAGAAAAAAGGCCCAAACATTCACATTTACGAAGGAGATTGTACAAGCACGAACCTTGGTACCAGGAGCGGGCATTCGAAGCTCTTATTCAGGGATAATGACAGGCCACTTCTCACTGGCTTCGCGGAACATTTGTTCAGTCTCAAGAAATTTACCCATCTCCATGATCATGTTCCGAATTGACTGAGGAGGAGTGGAATTGGGGTCGAAAGCCTCCTCTACTCCGTTGACGAAGGTGACGGTTATCTGAGGGGATGGTCGTTGGTTCGGCGCGTCACCTGGACCTGGCAAGATGGGTTCGATTCCTTAGCCTTGGGGCGTTGCATTGGGCTAAGAACTCCATGCACGAGGCTATGCGTGGGTCTAGCGCATTGAATTCGATCCGAACCTTCGATAGAAACTTCAACATTTTCTCTCCTTTGTGGGTCGGAATCCGACTGGAAGAAGAAGACTATCCTTTTTGGGGGGAATTAACCAGAAGCTCCTGAGTTTCTGAAACCACTCTATTTGGTCCTTGATACGCTGACGTGTCACTGTAAAAGTTTTCAAAATTCCACTTATACCCCTAAGACAAGCACCGTATAGCTCTGGTTAGCTCCTCCACCAGCTTGAACGAGGGGTCAGCGGAACAGTGCGAGGCACGATAGAGCCTTGCTAAAACCCCAACTCCTTCACTCGCATCACCAGATCTCCAACATTCTACGATCTTGGCCGTTGATTTTTTAGGTATTACCAATTAGTGGTTGATCGAAGCAATCGGTGATGGGGATACTGCGAACCGGATTCTCCTTATGTGGATCAAAACTACGACGTTCCGAACGTACGGAAGCTGGCAAATACCGGAATCTTGATTCTACGCCACATCGAGGAGAATTACCGGAAGCCGAAGCGTAAGGACGGCGAAGATTGAAAGGGAGAATAGTTTTCCTGTTTTTTTAGTCAATAGAATCATTGTATGCGTCGTTCCCAGTCAATTAGGGTTCTTTTGAGTAGAAAATTTTGGAATTTTTTTTTGGTTTGAGTAATTGGTTTTGATTCACTTGTAATTCGTCAAGAGAGTGTTGAAATGAACATTGCTGTGTTCTTTCCTGTGTTTGTTGCAGATTGCTGAAAGCTTGAGACTGATTATTCACAAATATACTGGTGCTATTTTAGCATTAATTTCCATTACTGGTTTATATGTACATGCAACGTCAGATCTTACAAAATCGAAAAAACTAGTACTACGTTTTAGTTCTCTAGTCTATGAACATGCTATGAAACATAGAATTACAGAGAGTTTTGTGCTTGAATGATCAGACGAAGCTGCTCATTTCTGCTCTTCAACTTTAGGCTCTGAAAGTTTGTTCTATGTTTAGGTACAAGTCATTTGAAACTGTATAATCTGTATTGCTTTTTTGTGGAGTAAGCGTTTCCGCATTCTTCAGCTTGTGCAGGGAGCGCCACTCGTCGATGCGGGCTAAGTGATCTGGACTCATTTCAAGGGGTGCTTTCTGGTCTAGAAGCTTCAGGATCTTTTTCGTCTTTCCCAGAAGGAAAACTGCAGGCCTTGCGTTCCTTTCCCCCTTTTCTATGCTGCTGCACAAACAAGTGTTGAATATAACACGGCTTAAGTTGGTCAGACAAGCAGCTAGTATGTCTGAAATCATGACAGACAGAATGTCAAATAGTCTTTCAGCGGCCAAATTGTCTCTGTTTTTGCCAATTCGCAGAATGGTTTTGCTTATTCTGTACATGGAATTAGCAGCCAATACCTTGGGAGGCCATTGGGCATGAGTGTCGATGAGACACTGATTCTGATCCATCTGCATTGGCTTGAACTTCTCGAACCTGTTCCTTGCAGAATCAGAGTGTCCTTCGGGTATTTCCTTCGTGCTTTCTGCTTGTTGAGACAGCTTACAAAGATCAACATCGAGCCACTTGTGATAGAGATCAACGCCTAACCAGACGATTCCTGCCGCCTTTCTGATGTTAATGAGATCTCCTTTCACATCTAGGCTTTCTTCGACGAGTCTAACATACAGGAACCCTTCATGAACACTTCGTATCAGCTTTTTATGTGAACAAGTACCAACTTCTGGAAGTGCAACTGCAATAGCTGTCAGAGTTGCTATAGGAAGAGCCCAACAATTAGGTGGTTCTTGACCTTGTAGAGAGGGAACTAAGTCGCTGTCGAACTCTTGAAATCCTCTGAATTCTTGTGGCATTGTTGATTTCCCCAGTAACTCGATCAGAAGTTGTGGCTCTTCTTTTGCTCCCCTTCGCATCCAATGATCAGTGGCATCACAATTGCTCCTCATAATTACCTCGACTAGTTCATTCTCACCTTCAAGATGCAAAACAACACGTCTAAGATCTAGTTTCTGTCCAGTATGTGATGTTGATTCGGAAACTACTGAAACGCTTGAATCGGTAGTGAACTTCAACTTTCTGCAGAACCTGCAGAACATCAAAATCCTGCTGACAAAGTAAACGGAAACAAATTGAATTGCTTTACATGTGAACACAATTCCAGTTTGCATTCCTATGCAGCAGTCTAGAAATTTATTCTTTGCATCATGCACAAGTTTCCTGCAGCGGCGGTTCTGGATTCGTACTACAAATGGACACTCTTTCAGCTCCAAGAAATTTTGAATCCAGTACCTTTCCAGTGTGAATATTTTCCAGGTTCTCTTCCCTAACGTTGGACACCGAAAATTCACCGCCGTGAACCATCTAACTGCAGGGGCAATAGTACCAACTGCAACAGCAACTGCCTGTGTAATCATAACCAAGATAGTTCACCACTTATAATCAGACTCACCAACACAGAATTTAAATGACCAAGGCATAAAGTAAGATCTCAGAATACTCTCTGCCAAAATCCCGGCACTAAAGAGGCAAAAAGCACCCGAGGCAGTGCATGTAACAGAACGCCCCATCACGAATTGTGGGCTGCAGCTATGAGCCATCATCCAGAATTTCATAAGATCTTCTTTGAGTTTAACATCCACTGTTTTATCAGTTGCATTTGACCATTCACTCAGAGCTATTTCACACCTCTTTTTGTACTTTAATTCCATATATCTCTTAGTAATCGGCAGAGTCACAGCAGAAAAAATCAAGATTAACAGCAAGACAATCATGAGA